>MU226946.1:1874375-1925052 GCA_018584345.1 Thuja plicata
TATTTGGAGGTCAAGGGCAGTTTTTCCAACAACCTTTCGACCTTAGTTTTGGTGGCCGCTCGGGTGGAAGTGGTAGGCAACTCCAAGCTGGAAGGAGGGGTGATCACTTCAGACATCTTTGATCAACTTATCTACAACCTGCAAGCCCAGAGAACCGTTAGGACATGATATATATAAAGAATATTAGAACTCTAGGGAAATTGTCACCACCTTGCACCTGTTCAACAAGTGTTAATATACATCAAAAAGTCTCGAAATACTTGTAATAGATGTGAATAGGACTTTGGAAGGGAATAAAACCAAATGACAAGGGGAAACATAGGAAAAGGAATTTCTTGAGACCCAGAACTTGGATAATCTAGCCGTTACCATGCTGATGTGACTAGTAAGAAATTGTATTCGACTGACGTGGGTTGGAAAATGGTCAGGTGGCAGGCAACATAAAGGCATTAATGGTGACAAGTGGGCTGACATGAGGTAAAATAAATGCTAGATGGGACACGGTTTGAATGCCCACTCATGGGAAATTAATCCTACCATTAAGGTGATGAGAAAGAGGAGAGAGAAAGCCACCATGGCTCAGACCAGCGAGGTGCCGAGTTCAATCCGTGGTGACTCCATCTTGACGAGCTCATTCTCATGGGTGAAAATGCATGATAGAGTGTGAGGAACTCGTGAAATCAGAAGGATATACAAGATATATACATACATAAAAATATAGAGGGCCAAGGGCTGAAACACATATACACAAGATATACAACATTTATAAGCTTTTACAAATTTAAACAACATTTATATATATACACAAAATAACCCACGACAATATACATTATAAAAACTAATCTACAACCGCACAGAGGGCGGACAACCCTCTTGCAGAGCCAACCCACCAATGGGAGGCGAACCAAAAACAAAACATGAAACGAAAAGCCAGCAGAACAAACGAAGACCAAAGAGCAAAAGGGAACAACAGGAAAACCCAAAAACAATGAGAAACCGGAGAACCTACCTGAAATCCAAAGAAGAGTAGGGAAAGAGAACACTAGGAGCACTCCTATAACAAGTTCTTCCTTCAAATTACCATGAACAAGTACCTCAGATTAGTTGGCAACAACCCACTAAGCACAGAGTAATCGTAGCTTAATCACAGTTTAGTTGCCTAAGAATCACTCTAAAAGCATAAGTGTTTTAATCATGGTAACTATAAAAGTGAATTGTAATTTGTATTAATACCCAAGGTAAAAGAAAGTTACCTCTTTTCCCACAAAATCTAGAATAGGAAAACCTCCGGACCCTAGGCACGGGGATTCCACATGACTATAACTTCTCACGAGGAGAAGACATCATGGCAAAGAATCCCAGAGTCTGGAATCTGGATCTAGAAAGAACAACAAACTCTGGGACTGGACCCTAGAGACACAAAAGACAAAAGCAAAAAGAAAACAAACCTCACAAGAGGGAAAAACCTAGAGAAGAAAGAAAAGAAAAACAAAGACAAAGAAAATAGGGCAAGAGCCAAAAGCAAAAAGATGGGGACCCAACATTTTGCACACAAAATGTAGGGACGGGTATGCAGGGCATAACAAATTGGAACTATTTAATGCATAGTCAGATGCAATTTTATCAATTCACACTTTATTCAGTAATTATCTTTTATAATTGGTAGCAAACCTTTCATATTTAAAAGTAGTTATCCCTATAGACAGTGATCTAACCCGCAGTGAGATAACCAATAGTGAACCCTTGCGAAAATCACCTTAACTAGTGTCATCTTAACCAATGTTCATTTCATGAGAATTATTTTTTTTGGATCTTTTTCTTGCAATATCCTTTCCTATATGAGATTCTGAGACTAGGCTGTGGGATTAAAACCTAGGACACAAACTCAACACCTTCAATAGAAAGGAGATAAGAGAAAACCAACATTAACAAGGTTCAAAGCCCTTCTACACTTTGAGCTCCATATCACTCAATAGGGTATACCTAATCTACACACAAATAAAAACTTGTGACAAAAAATAGCTTGTAGCTATATAACTGTGGAATAGATTTCAAACCTATAGGTAACATGTACCTCAATGTTTTTACCAAATCTTATGTAGTATCCCACTTGCATAAAGTATGTTTGAAAACCATACCTACTCTTACTTCCTCCTATAAAATTGAAGGGAAAATATTTTCTTTGATGTATTTGATTAAAGGATCCCTGAAATACCCCAAATCCCACATAGACAAGTGCCTTATGAAATGGGCAATAGAGTAAAATATAATAGTGCAAAAGGAAGATTATGAACAAAGAAAACAACATAGTCTAATATGTCTAATGCCTTACATCAAACATACCATGTTACTCAATTTATAATTATGGAATAAACAATACATTAATCAACATCCATTGAAAGACAAGTTTGACATATCCTTAATACCCCAAACTCATACACATCTGAAAATAATCCTAAATCATAGATATCCTAAATGAATCTATTGCAGATCTACAATAGGAAATACCAAAACACCCTTGATACATTAATGACTGATCTTTCTTCAAAAGATCCAAAAAACAATCTGATCTACACAACCACCAAGACTCGGGACCAGACCCAACCTCACGATAGAAAGACAAGGAGGCGATTAGGGTTACACAAAATATGAAAATATGATCAGGAAACCTTCAAATATCACTTCTCATCATAAATGCATTCTGAGCCATCAAATCTTCATCTTGGCAGCATCCCTTAACTGGATAAAAATAACCCAAATCAGATTCATCTATTTATTACTAGTAGCATGAAATGTAGAGCCATTGCCTCAAAACTCTATGGAAATAATTTAAATATTCAAATATCAACTACAACGGTCACACTTGGTGGGGAAAACCATATCTGTAGCCAAGATCAAACCTTAACTTCATCTTTAAAACAAAGTCTTCAATCTCCTTTTAAAACACCCGCGAGCCATGATTGGATCTGGACACACGCCAACAAGGCATGATACCTTAATCAATAATATCAATCCTAATCTTTTGATCAAAGGAAAGTGCCATCCATTCAATTTTCTTAAATTTGACAAATATTTAACTTGGCTTAGCTCTGACCGGGTCCCATCATCTTCCACGCGTCACACAGGCGCTATGTTGCAATGAAATAAAAATCATATAACTTCCTTTAGCAGCATCACACCTATCACATGATCAAAATAGATTTGACATACCACAACCTTTTTAGGCCTTTGATCTCAGATGGACACCTATCAACACAACGTAATCCTATGATGAATAATCATCATGAAACTTCTATTTAAGGGATTATGCCTATCATTAGATCTAAACTAATCGGCTTGATGCTTATATTCATTTAACCCAGCCACTTTCCATGTGTTTCTTAGGTGCGATGCCGTGAAGGAGTAAACAATCTATATCTATTGATTGTGGGATCATGCCTGCTATTAGATAAAAAAGAACTTGTCTGAACATTAAATTTACCTTTATCTTAGCTCAGTCACACCATGGACACATGTCACTCAGGAACAGTGCCTCAAAGAATAACTGATGTACATCTTGATCTTTATGGTATCATGCCCACCATTGGGTTATCAAAGATCTATCAGAACATTAATTTCCTACTAAGTTTGAACAAGCTAGCCCGATAATCTGGAATGGATAAGTGTCACATAGGACCAATGCCTCAATGAATAACATCACTTCAACTTGTGATCAAGTCAATGCGCCAGTGGTTAGATCAAAAAGAACTTGGTCGATGCCTGGGGTGAAATAAAGTACCGCATGGATATAGGACTTAGGAAATATTAAAATGGACCCCACGCATGACTTAGGAAACATTAGGAAATGGCCCTGTGATGACAACTTAAATCCATGGTAAAAAAAAATTAAGTCATCGAAAAGTAATGCAAAATTATAACAAGCATTAAGGACTTAGGGTTTAGGGAAAAATGAACCAAGGGATAAACCAAGACCAATTAGGGCTTAAGAACCAAGTCTAAAACATAGAAAAAACAAGGAGAAAAAGCACCATGGAAACCAAGAAATTTATCAGTACCTACAGTTGCTCCAACTAGGGATGGTTGATCACAAGATCAACACTAGAACACCAACACTCTAGGACACAGACCAAGTACAAAAAAAACCCAATGCAAAAATCCTAAAACATAAAAACTAGGAGTATGCACAAATATATATTAATTTCAACAGAGTCACATTATCTCTACCCCTTTGTTTCCCTGATTTGAAGGAATCAAACCAGGCTTGATGTTCCTCTACCATCAACAAAATTTTAATTCAGCTTGCCTCTGTCAAACACAAAACTTTCTTCTCTCTGCATTGGAAACAAGCTAAAAATGTAGCTATCATCTGCATGATTTGATATGATAATATCTTTCAAAAACCTACATAAAAAATTATCAATATCTTTGCCTTTATTCAAAATTTGTAAATCGATAATACTGATCATCATGTGACCAATGAAAATTATAGCCACTGAAAAATTCAGGACCATTAGAGAAGTTTTTTAACCTTTGATTGCATTGTCACATTTATAAAAAACATCCTCCAACTGATAAAAATTATAATCACTATTAGTCTCATAGTTGGAGCCATCACATTGTATTTTGTCACTTGTTTGCATACCCATATGAGAGTTCCATAAAGAACTTACTTGCAAATCATAGACCTTATGCAAACCAACTTCTTGTCTATTGGAGGGAGAGTACTCACCCACATACTCACCATGTATCTGCATACTTTGAGTAACTGAAAGATCATCCTGCAGCAGTTCAATGAATGATCTAGAATCTAAAACACATTCAAAATCCACATAATTATCCCAATCAATACTCAACATTATGCCAGGAACTTCTTCATCCTTTGAATCTATAAATTCACTGATGCTTTCATCATTTGATATATCATATTCCATTTTATTGTGGCCTAGTGACACAAAAGCATAAGGGGAATAAAAAACACACACATAAAAATCTTGACCATCTGATTTATACTCTTTGTGAAACTCAATGTGTGTTGGGTGGAAGATCTTAGAGTTAGTCCTCCCTGAATATCTCAAATATCCATAAGCCAAGAACTCAGAAATTTGTTCACTATGAAGTGAACCATTATAATCATTTTCACCTAGTTCCGATATACAGTCATAAGAAACACCTGCATTTATCAAATCACTATCCACTTGCTGACTACACATATTCTCTAACTCATACTGAAAAGGAGCATCACATTCATGATTACAAGAGAGGGCATCCAGACTAGACACATCTCTATCATATTTATTTCCATCATTCTCAATATCAACATCACTAGCCACAACCTCATGTGTAACCTCAAATTCATGATCTTCAATATATGAAACTCAAATTTTAATTTTATTGGCTCATGTCATTGTATAAAAAGTAATCATCACAAAAATTTACATCTACATCATAATTATCCCCCTGTTGTTTGCACAAATCTTCCTTAAACTAAGACAAGAAATCTGCACTATTATGCCGAGAAGAAGAAAAATCTACAGATTTAAAAGAAACATTGTCAATTATAAATTCATCCTCATCATCTTGATATTCATTGAATTCACTATCAACATCATAGACAACATCAAATACATTCTCAAGTTTATATTTTTCAATCCAATCTATCCATTTTATAGCACGCTCAATACCTTCTTCTCTAAGGGATGCAAACCAATTGACTGATTCAGGTACGCAAAGCTCTAGAAAAAAATAAATACATGTTAATTATAGAAACCCAATATCCACTATAAGATCATCAAATTCATTACAAAAGCTTTCATAAAACAAATATACCGATTCTTCCTTCCTTTCTCCTATCATTTTTCTTAAAATCAATATGGATTTATTTTGGATGCTTTTCTTTCTCAATAATCTCCCTATCAAATTCTTCAAGATGCTCCTAGTAACTTACAGATCTAGGAACCACATCTAGATCCATTATCCTCTATCCAACTTATGCAATCATGAAGAATAATAACATACTTCTACTTGATTTTGAAAAATGTAATTATAACCTTGAAGCATGCAAACCTCTATCCACACCTTGTTCCTTTTCTTAGTGCTTAAATCACTTAGTAAGGAAGAAGTTTATCCTCTTAAAATTAAATACCTAGATGTATTGTAGTAGCTGAAAAAATACTGATATGAAGTCACCTTCTAATCAACTTCAAAAACTTTTGGTAAAGTTGTCACCTATTTGCAGAGGAAAATTTTGAATCAACTGAGAAATTTTTCCCAACCTTGACCTTCTTCAAAACTAGAAAACTTACAACACATACCTGTAATAGGGTCTCATATGGATTTCTCATTTGACTATTCTCTCAGTCAAAGGAGACCAAACATCTGCTTCATCTCCACTACAAGTCCACCTCTTTCTTTTAGTCTTTCTCCAAACATTCACACTGCTACAATCAGAGAACTCGGAGTCACCACTCACCACTTGTGAGATAATATATGTATATCCTTTTGGAACTTTGGACTTCTTGGAAAATATTGCAATGACAGACAAAAAAACCCCGAGTCACTTTATAAGTAAGAGGAATGCTTCTTTGTAGCACATGACTCTATAACCTGGATAAGCTAACTCAAATGGGTGTTGATTTTACAAATTATACTAGAGATTCAAAAAAATCTTATCAAAATTTTTATATCTCGTTCCCTAGTAGAGTCACCAATTCTGTTGGATCTTTTTCTTGAAATCTATTTTCCTAGATGAGATTTTGAGACCAAGCTATGGGATTAAAAACCTAGGACACAAACTCAACACCCTTAACAAAAAGGAGATAAGAGAAAACCAACATTAACAAGGTTCAAAGACCTTCTACACTTTGACCTCCACATCACTCAAGTGGGTATACCTAATCTGCACACACATAAAATATTGTGACAAACAATAGCTTGCAGATATATAAATGTGGAATAGCTTTCAAACATATAGGTAACATGTACCTCAATGCTTTTACCAAAACTTATGTAGTATCCCACTTGCATAAAGTATGTTTGAAAACCATACCTACTCTAACTTCCTCCTATAAACATGAAGGGAAAATATTTTTTTTGATGTATTTGATTAATGGATCCCTGAAATACCCCAAATCCCACATAGAACAGTGCATTGTCCAATGGGAAACAAAGTCAAACATAACAGTGCAAAAGGAAGATTATGAAGAAAGAAAACAACATAGTCTAATATGTTTGATGCCTTACATCAAACATACCATGTCACTGAAGTCATACTTAGGGATCCATGAGTGTGTTCAAATATGCAACTACCTATTCAAAGTATTTAACCATCCCCTTAGAAGAGACACTGGAATAGACAATACATTAATAAACATCCACCGAAAGACAAGTTTGACATATCCTTAATACCCAAAACTCATACACATATGAAAACAAATCCAAAAGCATAGTAATCCTCTAAATGACTCTATTATAGATCTACACACCCTTGATGCCTTAATCTATATGATTCAGAATGCAAAATGGAGACAACTTGATAACAGTACAAGAAAACTGCAATTTCATTTATAAAGCTAACGATTACAATGGATATCCTTCTTTGAAACATTAAAGAGATCAAGAACACCCTATATGCAGAGAAAAGGAAAAATTTTTATAGAGGAACCACACTTGGAAATTTCCCTAAAAATACAAAGAAACTAGAACCCTACAATAGAGAAAAACAAGACACTTATAGGAGAGGGAAACCCTAGAATTGAAATCTATTTGACATCTTCCTCTACATGAAATATGATTCTGCACCGACCTTCTTTCCTCCAAATGACTAATCTTTCTTCAAAAGATCCAAAAAAAATCTGATCTGCACAACCACCAAGACTCGAGACCAGACCCTACCTCATGGCAGAAAAGATAAGGAGGCGATTAGGGTTACAAAAAATATGCAAATCTGATCAGGAAACCTTCAAATATCACTTCTCATCATAAATGAATTTTGAGCCATCAGATCTTCATCTTGGCAGCATCCCTTAACTGGATAAAAATAACCCAGTAAACTAGATTCATTTATTTATTACCAACAACATGAATTGTCGAGCCACCACCTCAAAACCCTATGGAAATCATTTAAATATTCAAATATCAGCTACAACGGTCACACCTGGTGGGGAAAACCATATCTACGACCAAGATCAAACCTTAAATTCATCTTTAAAACACAACCACCAATCTCCTTTTAAAAAACCTATGAGCCATGATCCGATCTAGATACATATCAACAAGGCATGATGCCTTAATGAATAATATCAGTCCTCATCTTTTGATCAACAAGGGAAAGTTCCATCTGTTTGATCTTCTCAAATCTGACAAATATTTAACCTTCCTTAGCTCCAGCTAGGTCCCATCATCTTCCACGCATCACACATGTGCTATCTTGCAATGAAATAAAACTCATGCAACTTCCTTTAGCATCATCATGCTCACCACATGATCAAAATAGATCTCACGTACCATAACCTTTTTAGGCCTTCAATCTCAGATGGAAACCTATCAACACAATGTAATACCACGATGAATAATCATCATGCAAATTCTATTTAAGAGATTGGGCCCACTGTTAGATGTAAACTGACCGGCTTGATGCTTATCTTCCTTTAACCTAACCAATTTCCATGTGTTTCTCAGGCACGATGTCATGGAGTAAACATGATGCATATGTTGATCGTGGGATCACGCCTGCCATTAGATCAAAAAGAAGTTTTTTGGACATTAACTTTACCTTTATCTCAGCTTGGTCCCACCATGGACACATGTCACTCAAGCACAATTCCTCAAAGAATAACTGATGTGCATCTTGATCTTTATGGCATCACGCCCATTGTTGGATTATTTGAGATCTATCAAAACATTAACTTCCTACTAACTTTGAAAAAGCCAGCCCTCCGATGTAGAAATGATAGGCATCGCATAGACACAATGCCTCAATGAATAACATCACCTCATCTTGCGATCAAGGCAATGCACCATCGAAGCCTAGGGGAAATAAAGTACTCTGGGGACATACGGCTTAGGAAATATTAAAATGGACCTCGCGCATGACTTAGGAAACATTAGGAAATGGCCCTCTGATGACAACTTAAACCCATGGTAAAAACAACTTAAGTGACCAAAACATAATGCAAAATTATAATAGGCATTAAGGAATTAGGGTTTAGGTAAAATGAACCAAGGGCTAAACCAAGAACAATTAGGGCTTTAGAACTAGGTCTAAAACATAGCATAAACAAGGAGGAAAAGAACCATGGAAACTAGGAAATTTATCGGTACCGACAAGTTTCTCTGTGGTTTTCCTAGTGTGGGTTTCTACGTAAATTATGGTGTTTAGTGAGTTGGTGTTTTGTGTTCTTAAGTTTCTATTTGGTTTAATTTAATTATTGGTAAAGTGGGAGTTAGTGAAATTATTGATGCACATACGACTACATGGTTTATGTGTCTTATCGGTTCAGTAAAAAGTTTTAGAACTTGTTTATGAATAACTAATTCACCCTCCCCCTCTTAGTTATTCAACCTATTTAACAAAGGGGATGTATTCTATGCCTTAGGTGGTCCTAAGGGGTCCTAAATAGAGTAAATATACTATGTAAAAATAATTTATAAAGTAAAAAGACTAATTCGTAAGACTATAAAGTAAACATATTTTTAAGTGAGCTAAGGGGTCAATTTGAAACATACTTTATGCCAAATAATAGAGAGTCCTAAGTGCCCTAGGCTATCCTAAGGGGTCACCAAATGTAATAATAGGTCATTTGGGATGTATTAATGGGTCCTACAATATCCTAAGATACATTAATCAGTTTGAATGAGTCCTAGGACACATTGATGGGTCAAAAGGTATCCTAGG
Source organism: Thuja plicata (assembly GCA_018584345.1). Taxonomy (NCBI): domain Eukaryota; kingdom Viridiplantae; phylum Streptophyta; class Pinopsida; order Cupressales; family Cupressaceae; genus Thuja; species Thuja plicata. The sequence goes on from MU226946.1 coordinate 1,884,268, forward strand.
ATAGTTTAAGGGGTCCTAGGTGTGTTAAGTGTTCATAAGGGCTCCTATGATACAATAATGGGTCCTAGGATGTATTAATGGGTCCTATGTGTTATTAGTACCATCCTAAGGGGTCCTAAGTGTCATAAGTACCATAATAAGGGGTCCTAGGATACACAATTGCATTAATTTGTCCTAAGATCTCTTAATGGGTACTAGGTGTCTTAACTAGTCCTAAGGAGTCTTATGATAACATTAATGGGTCCTAGGATGTCTTAACAGGTCCTATGTGTCATAAGTACCATCCTATGGGCTCCCATGATACATAATTACATTAATTTGTCCTAGGATTCCTTAAGGGGTATTAGGTGTCTTAAGTAGTCCAACAGGGTCCTATGATAACATTAATGGGTCATAGGATTTCTTAAGGGCTCTTGAGTTTCTTAAGAGGTCCAAGGGGTCCTATGATACATAAATTGGTCATAGGATGTCTTAACAGGTCCTATGTGTCATAAGTACCATCGTAATGGGTACTAGGTTTCTTAACTAGTCATAAGGGGTCCTATGATAACATTAATGGGTCCTAGGATGTCTTAAGGGATCTTGAGTTTCCTAAGAGGTTCTAAAAGGTGCTATGATACATTTTTTTGGAAAAATGGTCAGTGCTCCCCCTGGGATTATTGACAAGGGACTAACTGCCTCCTATGGATTCTATGAGTCTAGTGGTTGTATCGAGCATTAACAGGTAGATCTTTTGGTGAAACGACAACCACTCTTGTAACAAGTGGTATCAAAGCTTGGTCATAGGTTTGAATCCCCTTAGGTAATGCTGAGGGGGAGATTGTTGGAAAAATGCTCAATGATCTCCTCAGGATTCGTGACAAGGGACTAACAACCTCTTATGGATGCTATGAGTCTAGTGGTTGTATCGGGCATTAACAGGTTAGTCTTTTGGTGAAATGATAACCACACTTGTAATAACATTAATGGGTCCTAAGATGTCTTAATGGGTCCTATGTATCATAATTACCATCCTAGGAGGTCGTAGGATACATAATTACATTAATTTGTCCTAGGCTGTCTTAAGGGGCACTGGCTATCTTAACTAGTCCTATAGGGTCCTATGATAACATTAATGGGTCCTAGGATGTTTTAAAAGGGCTCTTGAGTGTCTTAAGAGGTCTTAAGGGGTTCTTGTATGTATTAATAGGTCCTCAGATACATTGATGGATGCTAAGTGGTCCTAGGGTACATTAATTGGCATTATGATACATTTATGGGTCCCATGGTATCCTAGGGTACACTAATGGGTTCTGGGGGTCCTAAGGGGTCATAGTTGTCTTAAGAGGTCTTAATGGGTCCTAAGATATCTTAAGTGGTCCTAAAGGTGAGGGATTAAAAAGAATAGAGAGAGAGAGAGAGAGGACAAATATAGAGATAGATTCTAAGGATATTAGATTAAATATGCATACCTGCTTTAGTTTTATAATAATGAGTCAATGCAACTTCATGATTTGTTTTTCTCTACTAGGTTACCACTTTCTTACAAATTTATGTTTCCTTTTCCTCTTATTTCCCATTTCCTTTCTTCAAAAAAATGCCCTTGCAAAATCACCATGAACGGAAATAGCCTTCTTTATAATAAAATATGAATTAAGTTTTCAATTGTTTTTTAAAAAATGATTTTTTAAATTTATTTATACTTGGTTGATCAATCACGCTAAAAAAAAATCTGGCTGACCTACTTTAGAAGAACATGGTTAGTTACCAAAATTGACATTGGTTGTTTGATTAGTGTTTGTACTAAGAGTGTTTTCTTGAATGGGACTTCATGCGAAGGTATTAGGGTTCATGCGAAGGGGTTCACACTAAGGGGTCTTCACATGAAGGCCCTTATTTTTTTCTTTCTCCCTAAAGATATCTTATATCTACAAATTTATGCCCTTCAAAGCTATGGATCAAGGACCAAATAGAAAAATATTCAGAAACCTAAATGTTAGATGGTGCTACTTAGAGAAAGCTTTTCAATGATTATGATTTTAATATATTGAGTTCATTATGAGTTTCTATTTTTAGTTTTATTAAACATATGTTGTTTGACCATTTAGAAACTTCTTTGTTTGATGCTTTTGAAAAAATAGCAGATTAGGAATTTTTTTATATTAAAAATATCTCGACATTTGGTATTTATGTTATTGTTCTAACAATAAAATAAAAAATGAATTTTGATATATACAGATCAAGTTAGAGGGCTCTAAATGAACCTACGTCCAAATTACAGTTAATGTCACTTCAAAACTCAATAAACTATACAATATTCAACCCAATTGAATGAAACCACTTGGATACATTAGATATTGGTGTTAAAAACCTAATTTCGAAAGAATTACATTTTTATCATTTTGAGAAAAAAAGTTATGTTGAATTAACTGAATGCCACTCCTTAAAATGGTGATTTTTTTTATACAAACTACTTTTCGAAGGAGAAAATTGATACAAATAAATTCCAAAAATTAAATAAAAAAAAATATATAGAAACTACAAACAAAATACTAAAAGTCACTAGTTTACATCATCTTCAAATTCTTAATGGGTTTGCAGCAATAGGTGTCCAAATGTGAAGTTTTTTAGAATGTTCATCTCAGTGTCAAAGTTGGAAAAAAAGTGGGACATGGTATTGTGGAACCACCTTGCCAGTATGCATATGGTTTTTCTTTCATCATGTTCTATGCATATTTGGGATTATTTTTCCAACTAATACATTATAGTGAAATTGTGAAAATTGTAAGTTTGTATTAAGGTTTGTTGTAACAAGAGAGAATCCTTCCTAAAGAAAGAGGAAGTGATATATGTAACATCCCAATCTTATTCTAGTTTGTATTTGTAGATAAGTGTTTATTTGATTATACAATAAATAATAAGGGAACCTCCCCTTACTATAGGAATTAATTTCTTACACATAGTTTCTAAAGCTACCACTTGATAAGTGGTGGATATAAAGTCACTTACAAAATATTTATCCAATAGTATGCAATGGAAAAGATAAAAAGGATAGAAAGGTTAGATCATCTGGGTCCCAAAGCTAGTCATTTTGAACTATGTGGGCTAATAGAGTATCTTCATATTTTAAATTGAGCACGAAAATTTTGTCATCATAATAAGAGTTTGTAATGAATCTTCCTCTGCACCCCCTAGATTAGACCAAATTATTGAATCAAACTCTTGGTGTGCTTGAGCTCATAGATACAAGAATATAATCTTTGTAATATTCCCATCATATATTATAATTTATCCTAACCTACATCCTATAAAGGCATCATTACTGACAAGACATGGTGTTCTTAGAAGGAGGGGATAACCATCTAGATTAGCTTTAGGCTACCTAATCATAAAGTTTACTGGGTGTTGGTTAATAGATTGTCCTTGATAAATTTTAATGAAACCTATGACTCTATTACCCACTTAAGAAAGAAGAAAATTGAACCAACAGTTGGGTGAACTACTCACAGTTTACCCTCTACATTAAAGGTGCAACTCCCTAATTATTTTCATAGAATTGATCAAATATATATAACATTATGGAGATACATTTTATCATAAAGTAAGAAAGGTATTTAACATCCACTCATCAATATGACATGAATAGAATCAGATTATCATTAAATGGACAAGGCTCACCAATTTTTTATTAATTCTAGTAACTACTGTAAAAAAAACTCATATATCAACCCCATTCACATATGCATATCATTAGATTATAAAGATGTAAATAAATACCAAAAAACAAGAATTAATCCTAACAGAGATCCATTCAACATATTTCAAACTCATAGAATTGAATGATAACAAAATACTTTTTATTCACATATAAAAACCTTCTTTTAAATCCATACACATATTAAATAAAAAATAGGTCTCCTTTATCAATTGTTCTGACCCTTTAAAAGTCTTAATTAACAATATTTATAGCCCTGGGCCAATAGTTTTTAAAAACCAGAGTAAAGATGACTCTCCCCTAGAGTTAGAGAAAATCATTTTCTATTTAAACGAACTAAAGGAAACCAAAATAGGTAAAAAATAAAAATCCCAATGCATGGGGGATATTAATCTGTGACATGATTAAGGATGGGATGATGTTGAGGAATTTGCTGGCCAGTTCTACACAGATGAGGTTCCATGTATCTTCCTGTACTCAAGGTGTGAAATTGATAAGTTGAGGATGACCTGATAATGTGGTAGCCCAATGTGTATGATTCACTATTTCCAAACTTCATTATCCTTCCCTACTTGGACTACCTTATTTTCATGTGTCTCTAAGTGATCCAGGAAAATGATAAAAAATGATTCAATCCTTTCTACTTTGGAGAAGTCATCAATTGTCAAATATTTTGTCTCTTTGATGCATCTTATCTTCTCTTTAAATATTTGATTATATTGTTAGAATCCTCTACCATTTTCCCATCTCCTTCAAGAACTGGATGTCAATGCACTTCAAGTCCTTTTGCATAGTTTCCGTGAGTTCAATCAATTCCTTAAGTAGATTGGCTGATTCCCCATGTCCCTGTTTGATGACCAAATTTATCCATTCTATATTTTTCTTTGAAACATAGAGTACATTACCATCCATGACTACTACTGGTTTCTTAGAAAGGAATTTCATAAATCTAAACTTCTACACATCATGCATCTGTGCAACTACTATTGTCCATTTGGTTTTCTCATTTTCCTAAGTGGTCACCTTTGTTTCCAATTCTTTTCTTACTTTCACTACATCTCGATAAAATTTAACTAGACCAAAAATATGTTAGGATTAGGTAATACTGAGAGGGGGGGTGAATCAATATTACAACACTTTAAATTCAAACTTAATAATTTCCAACATAACCATACAATAGCTGAAATGAAAAGAACATACACATAAAGAAGATAACTCATAACACCATGATTTTTTTCAGGCTGAAATCCTGGCCAAGGGAAAACCCTGGTGGGGACGATACCCACAAATCATGCACTAAAAGTATAGTGTCCCTGTTAGGAGCTAAATATTACATCAGTACATTTCCTTATTAAAGGAATAGAAAACCCTGTTAGGGGTACACACTAAGCACACTGCTCTTACAATCAAAAAAACTGTTCTATTACAATGATTTACCAAAAGTGAATAGTACAAGCATCTTCTATTTTCAAGTAGTCCTAATTGTAGTTCACATAAACTTCTGTCTGATTCTAACATCACAATGCATCGATGCATCTCATCCATATCTTTGCATCTCAAAACATCTTCATATATACCCGATCTCATGATTAGTCATCTCTTAAGAACATTACCAAACATGTCCAACACTTATCCAATTATTAAATTCATAGTCAATGATCATAATATAACAAAATTGGGGTAGGATCCAATCCAAATCCAACTTAGCACTTCTAGATTCCATGTTATACTTCCTTAATCACCACGACCATTCAATTTCTCTATTTCATTGCTATATTATATTTGCATGACTTCAGCAAGCTATAACTCTCTGAAGTGAACTCCAAAAAATAAGCGACCTTAACTGAAGTTCCACCAGATCCAATATAACTTCTTCTAAGCTCATATGGCATAGTTCACCATACAAAATGCTCGATTACCAAAATTGTGCTACTGTACCTAGTAAATTGCTTCTTGGACTTAGTCATTTTTGTACAACTGAATATCAAAACTAAGTTTCACTCCAAGTGACTATACAAAAGAGTAGTGTTTCCATAAATGAAAACCTCTATACAATCCAAAATGAGCCCTTCCTAACAAATCCCCCTTTGGCATTGATGGCAACACTTAGTGAAAAATGACAAAGTTCTCAATACCAAAATATTGACTAAGTATATACATATTATCTCCTTTATATTTTTCATATCTACTTTTCTCTCTTTGACATCAATGGAAAAGGTGTACCAAAATTTAGTATCTATATATATATATAACCAAATTTTACATGTTTTCACCAAAATTGATACCATGTGAAGTATATCTTGGAAAGAGGTTTCCCAGATATTTGCCTCTGTAGTCAATTCCTTTATCAAAATCTTACCCACAAGGATCAATCCATTCAATGAAAATGATGAAGTTTCTACTCCCTTAAGTTCTGTAGGCATATTTTCTATGAGTGCCTTCATTGCTATCTCCATGTCAGAAAGACGTTTTTCAAGAATTGATAGTTTAGGAGTGATTAAAATCTTCAATACACCAAATATTCCCATAACTCTTCCTTTCTCGGTCTCCAATATACTTATCTTATCCAAAACTCTGGATACTTCTATGTCTATCTCCACAACAGTGTGTGAGGAAGCCTCACAATTGTGTACCAACTTATCTAGTATTTTCCTATCATTTGCAATGATATCCTCAATATTTTGAAGGTATTTGATAGAATTTATATAGTATCTATATAAATTCATTCCATGTCGTATATAGGTCTTCACTTCAGAAATAGTATTGATTAATATGCCCAAGTCGCATGAGATAGACTTGCATACTTCCTCAAGTTCTTTCACCAAGTATTTCTAGTCATCTCTTTCTTCTACAATCTTCTCTAGATACTCAAAGTGACTATCAAAGTTATCTAGTGCTATGTATAGGTTCTCTATTGTATCCTTTCCTTGGAAATTGAAAGGTAGGGGTAGTAGTTTGTTGATAGTATCAACTTCTCTTTCCATTAACCTTGACATTTTCTCTGTTCTTTGCTCAGATATATCTTTGGCTTTCACAAAGGCTATGTAAGATAACTTCATCAACTCATCCTCATCCATGTTCTCTACATTATTACTCAAAGTTTTGTCTCCACTTTCCAACAAAGATGAAGAAACATGTGTAGGTGTTTCTTTCTTGACTTTAATTTTTCTCTCAGGTTCTTTCTTTACCTCGGCTATGATTTTCTCACCCTTAGAGGGCTCTTCCTCAGTAGTATTTACTATATCATTTTCATTGTTCCCATCTATACCGGGCACAATATCTAAATTTACTTGAAAGGGGTCATTTGTATCCTACAATACCTCCAATGACACATGTACACCAACAAAAAATAAATCTGGTTTCTTCACTGGACTTACAAACTCATTGTTATCTTCCCTATCCTTAGATGTGTTAATGTTTATCTCAGCTATCTTGAATGACTCTCCCTTTAGAATAATTTTAGGCTTAGTAGCCTTAGGCTAAGGAGGTGAAGACTTCTCAGGTTCAGTCTCCATTAGGACCTTATCTATAGCTTTGTGTGTATCCCTAATAACCTCATCATACTCCCTTCCCATTATCTTTATCAATCGTGCTTTAGTTATCAAAAATGGTTTTAAAGATTTTAGAATTATTTCATGTTCATCATAAGATATAACTGGCAGCATGTCCTCAATTGCTTTCACTCTAATCTATTCATCTTCAGTTAGTGATAACTATTTCCTAATCTCCAATTTTTGAAAAAGTTCCTTCGAGATACTACCTTCCATTTCAATTAGGTTCTTCTTAAATGAAAACATATGATCTATGAAAAATTCTTCAATCTGAGTCTTATATTTTTCATCATACCTGTCATTGTATTTAGTTAGCTGATTGAGTTTTCCTTGTTCTATAATTCTCTTCACCAACATCTTAAGATCTAGTTTCCATAGTTGTCTGGTCTCTATTTTCTTCTCTTCTACCTTCTTTACTGCAACTCCCTTTTATTCTTCTTCATTGTTCTTTTGTACTTCATATTTCTATCTCTTTGGTGGTAAATTATGTTTGTGTTGGAAATAATGGGAAGTGTGTACTGAGAGGGGAGGGGTGAATCAGTACCTCTAAATTTTTTATATCTTTTAACCTTAATCCTTTATGTAATCCATTGTATTACCAACCATCTGTCTTATCATATCTTTGTGTAAGTTATATCAATTCATAAACTGAATAAGCATATAAAAATTCATGAAATGTAATGACACATAACACAAGATATGGTAACATAGAAAACCCCTGTTAGAAGGTAAAAAATGTGGTGGGGATGGCAACCAAAAAAACTTCACTATCTACAGATTGGAAGGGGCCCATTAAGGCTTACAATTTGATCACTTTTGATGATCTAACCTGTTAGGATTATTATGTGGAGACTGGTTAAGGTCTACTCTGTTAAGAGCTTTAGCAACACTGTTTAGTGTGCACTCGGTTAAGATATTTACAAAGGATTATCAAATCCACCTTTCTTGAAAGGATTTCTTCTATTTGCTACACTTTTTAGAATGTAGACAAAAATAATCATTGACTTGAGTGTATGCAATCTTCAATTGATGATTAAAGATTCATTAAAATAACATGCACAAAGTATCACCTAATGTGATTGATAACCTAATTCATCTTTTGCTAATGAATCTGGTTCTTGATAACCTAATTCATCTTTTGCTATTCTTGCTTGAAAATCTTAGTATTATCCATATATGTGCTCCTTGGATACTATCATCCTCACATACTTCTTGGAATGAATGATTACACATCTATTTATGCAATAGATTGACCTATTTTAGTTTCACGTATTACAAAGATAACTCTATGATCAAAGGTTTACAACTTGACCTTGATCTCCTAGTTTGCATGTTTTTTAATCAGTTAGACTGATTAAAACAATTACAACTATCTTTCTTGTCCTCAAGAAATGGTTTTAAATTAAATAAAAACTCTAAATATAAAACATAACCATTTTATCTGATGTGGAAGTCAGATCCACATTTCTTAGGATATAACTGACTTTCGGTGTCTGATGCTCAGGTTTCTCTGTTGTCAGACAGTCTGTTTTTCAGTGTTCCTTTTATAAATTGTCTATTGGGTTCCCTTTCTCTATCGGGTTCCTCTATTTATTCTCTATTAGGTTCCTCTATTTATGCTCTGTTGGGTTCCCTTCAACATTTTTGGTTTGCACTAGAAAAATGTTTTGTTGGGTTTCTCTACACTTAGTACTTTCGGTCTGAACTGAAATCTGTCTTTTCGTGTAAGTGTAACCGATGGTTCAAAGAACTATTTTCCCTTTCCATATATTAATGAAAAAATTAATGTCTTTATTTTGGAGGACCTTTTCCTCTTTGCAAGGGTATCTGCTGCTTCCACTATCTGTGATGTCTTCTTAGGTTGTTCTAGTGTAGTATTAGACACTTCTACCACAGTAGGAGGTGGACTTGCAGTATTCTTAGTTTTAGGTGGTGGAAGGGCTGCAAGAGAAGTGATCACCAATCCAGAAGGACTCTCAGTCATCTTCTTCCTTATCTCCTTCTTCTCATCTCTTGAAATACTAGTCTTCTCTGCTAGATCATCAACAACATTCTCAATTATCTTTCTCCTTGCTATTCTGGTATGTTCCTCTCTTATCTTAGTGTATTTATCCTCATAAGATCCTCATCTTTCTTCTGATGGATCAATATCTAAAGATAATATATGCTCAACTTGAAATGTTAAGATATCTAAACTAACCTCATACCCCATAGGGTAACACCATTTCTTTCTTGGTTCTACTACCTCAAAGCACACACAATCAGTTTCAACCATGAAATAGATTGTATCCTTATACTTCTCCACCATTTTCTTAGGTATCCTCATTCTTCCCTTCATATATCTTTGAAATTTTTTTATCATTCCAAATAATTCTTCATCTATCCAATCATTGTTTTATCTTATGTAATTATTTGTAATATGAATTCCTGTAGGCTCATTATCCTTCCAAGCTCTTGGCTGCATACCAGGAAATTTGTGCACTATATGGATATGCATATGTATTAATAATGACCCAAATTTGAAAGCTCTATATTTGTCTCTCTTTATCTTCTTCATATTCTCCAGGAATTACTGTGCAATTAGTTCACAAAGGTTGAATTTGATATTTTCCTTTACCATTCTATATGCCATCATTATAACTCCAATAGATACTGAGTTAGGTCAGCTGCTGTAATGAAGTTTGTAACCTAATATCATTGAAACCTATAGTCCGTAAACCTCTAATTCATAAACCTGCATGAAACATTAGTTTAACATAATTTAAATGAAAATTTGAAATATCTAACTAGGTTAATCAATTTTGAAAGTGAAAGCAAATTAAGAGTGTCTCCTAGATCTCTATCTAGAAGGACTAAACGAATGCTATCAGTTGCAAAATCCTAAAGTGACAAACCCTAGAATGAGAATTGTGCTAATGATGATGAAAATATGGATCTAAGATTAAAATTAAGATGAAATTCCCTATTCTATTCTCAAAATCTATGTAAACATGGATGATTTTTCCATTATAACAATACTAGTCAAGAAAGATTAAATCCTAAATGCCCAATTCAAGATGCAATTTTAATGTGAATTCTTACTCTAAATGTGAATTGGTAAGTTTACAATAAGAAAATCCTGCTATTTATAGGAATTCCCAAGGATAGGGTGTGAGTTTGATTAACCAAGGTCAAGGTAGAGTTGAGGTCAAGGTTGAGTGGTGGGTTTCAAATAGGGGATGTTAGAAATATTAAGAAAACAAATAGAGATTAGGAAACATGAAATAATCCAAGAGAGATTTGCAAGAAGAAGCATTTTACCATAACCAAGTGAAAGAAGGCCATTCAATAAATTCCACCAAAAAACACCAAGAAGCTCAAGATCAACACCAAGACAATGTTTTTGAAAGGGGAAACTAAGAAAAACCCCTTTTGCATAAAATATGAGAGAGAGAGACAGAGAGAGAGAGAGAGAGAGAGAGAGAGAGAGAGAGAGAGAGAGCTCATTAAACTATTGCAAGAATGAGAATGAGAGAAGAGAGAAGAAATCCAACTTGTGAGAACCAACTTAGAACCCTGAGAGAACCCCTCCAAGATGTGTGTGAGAAGCATCTCTTAAGTAGAGATGAGTGGAGGAGTTTTTATGTAACTCCCATACTTTTTGAGTACCACATTCACATTAGGTGTTTGCTGTTGGTCATATTTTATCTACGAAAATGTAAATTTTCTTGGGCCTGGTTAGGGTTACCAAAAAAAGGGTTTTGTTCCTTGCTATTTTTTTAGTTTTTATGCTTGGTTCACAGATCCAATGGTCTCTAGGCTAAAGCCCTAAGTCTTCTCTGCAAATTCTTTCTTAAACCCTAAACCCTCACGAGCTATTATAAAATGAAGTTACTTTTTATGTAACTTAAGTTTCTTATGCCATGTATTCTAAGTTGTCGAAGAGGCCATTTTATTCCCTAAAGTATTTTCCTAGCAGGGTTTTAAATATTTCCTAAGTTTTCATCTCGAAAAATACTTTACCCTTTTAATGTGTCGTGCAACTCAATTTCAATCTAATGGTCATCTTAAAGACTTGAAGCCAAGATGTAGTCGATCTATCAATCGAGCTATTAAGCTTGAATGGCACATGACACATGGTGGGCCTAGTACAGTGGTGAAGAAGAGATTAAGGTGATGCAACTTAAAGTTAATCCAATGGTAGAGCACTATGGCGCGATCCTAGTCATGAAAGGTCTAGTTAGATCATGCAATGAAGTGGGTGCTAACATGTGGTAGACTGGCAGGTGACAGAGGTCCCAACAAATCAGGTCGTGCCACATGGCATAGGAAAAAATATAATTAAGGTAAAGTGAATTCAAGTTGAATAAAATCTAACAGACATTGTAAAGCCTTGAAGCAGAGATGTGCAAGATCTATCCATTAAGAAATTATGCTTGATCAACACCTATCCTCTTGTGATCATGGACCGAAGTAAGGAAAATATAAAGGGTGGATAAGTTAGAAAAGATCATGTGGTAGGCGTGAAGACTTAATGTAAAGTTTCTCAAGATCTAGTCTTTAAGGGATTGTGCCTACGTGACACATGGCAGATCAGATCACTAGCCCGGGTACTTGAAGGTTCATCAATGAATATGTTTTAAAATGATGCTAAGGCTTGATCTCGACTGTTGATGCTGATTTTTGTGCCACTTGTGACCATTTTAACCAACTTAAAAAATTTCAAATGCGTTCTGTAAGGTTTTCAAAGCGGTGGATTATGTCTTATGCTACAGAGAGTTTAATGGATCGATCTGATCTTCTGGGCTATATTTTTACACCTTTTGGATACTGTATGGAGGAGAGGTTGGTGTATCTAAGTGTATTTAATCAAACATTATCTTCTTAGGGTTTTTGTTAGCATGTAAACAATATTTTAAATCCTTGGCTCATCCTATTTTGTTCTTCACAGTCAGTGAGGACCTGTTTTAGAGACTATTATCCATACTTAGCATTGTGTGCTTATGGAGACTATTATTCTCCTAATGAGAGAGAGGACGAATATGATACTACCCTTCCAAATTCAGAAAGTCTTAATGAAGAAGCTGTTGAATTAGAGAGAAAAATCCAAGAGCAATTTATCATTGCACAATAGAGAAATAAAGAAAAAGAAGATCTGATAAGAAAAAAAAATCAAGGTTGATGATTTAAGAAGGCAATTATTTAGACAAATGGAAATTAATAATGTTGAAGAGCCTAAGAAGGTTGAAGAGAAATCTGTCATCAACCAAGTCTTTGGTACTCAAGACCCTAAGAATAAGGGAAAGCATAGAGCATCTAGTATCCATATGGAAGAACCTAAACCAAAGGGGGTTTCTTTAGGTGGGATGTCATAGGAAGATATTGAGTTATCAAAAGATAGGAGGGTAAAGGAAGAAATTTCTAAGAAATTGGAAAAGGATGAGCTGGAAGTAGTAGATATTGAGATTAAAAAGAAGCTAGCCTTCTTAAATAGTGTTACAAGTAATACTACAAACATAAGTGCTACATAAGTAGCTGGTCCTAGTCAAAACAATCAGACTCTTGGATCGGTCCAAGGTGTACATTTTACCTACATTTCCCATCCTATGTAATTTGTTTATAAGTGGAGAAAAATGAGGCTCCCACGAGGGTTGAGCCTAGCTTGTACATTTTTGTTCATGATTCTAGGTCTTATTATTGTTCTCTGCATTTTTTCTAGGTATGGTTTTACCCTAGTTCATGCTCTGAAGGCCTAAGTGCAAGAAAACCCTTTGGAATTTGTTAAAACCTAGTGCTTGGTGACTTGATCTAATTCTTCATTACCTTTTCCATGCCACTTAAGTTCTTATTTAGTCATGTGCTCATTAATCTTCTTTGTTTATCTCTTAGTCACACAAAGAGAACAAAATATTCCATATTATCTAGAAACTTCATATTGTGTCTTAGTCGGGTGATCTCATAAAGGAAAAGAATATGATGTTTTAGTCTGGAGATTTCACATTAACCATTGATCTAATCTAGATCACGTGCTGTGCGGGAAGTCTCACAATGAAACCAGAGTTAGTCAAATCATTTTATGACTCAGAGACTCTGTCTATCTCGTAATATCTAATTAAACTCAGGGTTTAAGTCCAGTTGGTTTCTTCTCTTCTGGCATGTGATCTCAGAACAAACCTCAGGGTTAGATTTTTATTCTGTGACTTCAAGCTATCCTCAGTCATTGAGGCTCCATATGGATCATGGTTAGTGTGGTGAAGTCAGGTTTAGTGAAGATTTAGTCAATGATTTAATCAGGGTCGTAGATCAATATCAAATCTAAAGATTGGTGGTAAGTCTCGTAATGGAGCCATGGTTAAGCCATATACTGGGAGACTTGGAGATACACTCAGTCACATAGTCACAAAAAGAATCAGAGTTGAGTAAAGTGAAAGTCAAGTTATGATCTGAGCCATCGATCGTGTTTTGATCCCGTGGTTCTCTCATAATATTATAATGAAATGGAATATTCTTCAATTGTTTGGAGATTAAGTGTAGATCATAGATCTTGGGTTTGATCTTGTGGCTCTCATGGAATCTCATAGAAAACTTAGGGTTATGGGAATGATTCACCAGCTTAGAGACATGAAGGATTCCATACAACATGGTTAAAGATGAGTTAAATCAGAGTTAGGTCAAAGGGAAAAGTCATAGATAATGATCAACAAAGTTCCATAATATCAAGTGGACAAGATAAAGAATTGAAGACAAAGTTCTCAAGATCTAATGATTAAGGCATTACACCAGGCTGCCTCGTGTCCATGATCAAATTAGAGATAAAGGTAAAGATAGTAAAGAATGAAGATAGAGATAAGATCAACAACTGTGTTTAAAAATAGGAATCAAGTGCTTCCTGGGCCATTGATACAAGCACCCGCGCCACCTGTGACCGTTATGTTCAAATATTCAAATTTCAAATCTAATTCTTAGGGTTCCATGGCAATGGCATGGTCTTTCAAGTTATAGACAGAAGAGATGGGTGGAGCCAATTTATCTGATCAAATTTATGACGATGGGAGGTGCATTCATGGCCATATCTGATCTTTTGAGATATTTATGAAGGCATTAATGGGTGGACTTGACTATTTTAGGGTTTCGTCATTGTTTATGAAATATCTATTGGAAGCCTAAATCTTCCCTAATTGATTGATGAATAAACTCTTGAGCCTATGTACTAAGGGAGTATGTATATAATTAGTTTTAGAAGCTTTTAGAGCTTAATAGTTTTTCTGTAGATGCAAGATTTTCAGTGGCATTTTCTCTTCCCTCAATTTTTCTTTTACTGTAACTTCTCATTGAATTCTAGATTATGTAGAAGTTTTATGTGGCATTTTCTCTACCCTCAAGATTTCCCTTGTCTATACTTCTCTTACTAAAATATAATACAGTGGCTTGTGTTAGAGAAATCTTATAGTTCTTGAGCCTTCTTTCTTTCTGCATCTTTGTGCACTATTGTGTTTGAGCTAATTTAGATAATCATGTGGATTGATTTCATCCCTGGTTATTTTGTCTCATTCCTATGCCTATTTGCTGGAGTAAATGTTTGTTTGCAGGTCACAGTATATGTCTTTCCCCTTGGGAAAGCTATTGTTTGTGAAATCTTCTCTTTCCTTGAATAGCCTCTTCCCATTTTAGACTTCTCTATGAAATACTTATGCAAGCCTATTCATAAAGATTGTTTTCTACTAGATCTTAGAACTTTCATGCTAGTTTGGTTGCTGTGTTATGATTCATGTTACTTTTGGTGTATCACCTAGTATGATAATTTGCTTTTCAGTCATTTTTTTTCAAAGTATTCCTTCTATCCCTTTTCCTTCCAAGTTTTCTTTCATGTTCAAGAGAATATTAGGTGATTATCCAAGAGGAACCAACCTATAAACTGGAGGATTCTCTTTAGTTAGCAGAGGTCCCACAACCTAGAAGTGATTCCCATGTTATACTAGATTTATAGGCTCAAGCGCTTGGCTGGGTGCAAAATTTAGTGTATAAAAGTATAAATTTTAGGTGGTCACCATGCTACTGCTGTATCAAAAAACACAAAAAATTAGGAAGCTGTAGTAGGAGTAAGTGGAGCTCAAGCTACTAAAAATTTTCAAAGAAGACCCATCCATGTGGACAGGTATCGTCCACTATTCTTTGATGGCATCCCTGTTTATCCAAATTTCATCCCAAATGAAGTAAGGGATAAAATCCATAGGTTTAGTGGAAATAATTCTATAACTTGTGAAGGACATCTTAAAGCATTTACTAATAAAATGAATGACTTTGAAATTGATCATGAGGTTGTACTCATGAAATTATTTGTTCAATCTTTGGATGAAGATGCTAGGGATTGGAATAGGAGTTTACCTAAAAATAGTATAGCATATTGGGAAGAGCTTGTTGAAAGTTTTAAAGATCAATATCATGAACATGTTAATTCAGGTTTTATGTTAAATGAATTTAACAATATTAAGAAATTCCTAAATGAAAGTATGGAAAATTTCAATAGTAGATTTAAAAAATCCATGAATAAGTTATTTCAAGTTTTGAGACTAGATGAGGAAGTATGTTTAACCATATATTTCAATGCTATGGAAGGAGAGATGTCATATATTTTAAGGGATAAAAATCCACATAGTCTGAGGGAAGCTTAAATGGCTATAAACATTGAGAGTAATAGGCAAGCCTCGGGAAAGAGAGAAGATGAAAGGTTGTGGAAGGATACAAAAGGATAGACAAGTAAACCTACCAAGGAGGAGGATAGGGTGGATAAATTAGTAAGTACAGTAAAAGACCTTGCTGCTAAGGTTGATAAAAATGATCAGGATCCTCATGAAAATAGGTATCAATATCAAAGGTATGATGAATTACCAAGTTTGAGGGATATTCCATACAAGACAAATTGGAAGGATGACAGATATATTATTGAAAATTAGGAGAGCTAGAAGACTAAAGTAACCCCTGATCCTTTGAAAATAAATGTTGCACACAATGTGGAAAATACCCCTTGGTGTCTTGCCTGTAAATTACCCCATTCTCCCTTTCAATGTGTTGTTGCTCAAGATTTAGTTGAACAAATGGAGGATAGTAATGAACAGATGAACCTAGAATAAGAAGACCATGTGGTTAATATGTTCACTATGAATAGGCATAAAGATATGTGGTCCTCTGAAGATGATGAGCTAGTTGTAGATATAGATAATAGGAGAGATAATTACCAAAGATACTAGCAACACATTTTATTTGACTCAGATAAAGAATCTGATACTGCATGGAAAAATACTATCCATACTTCAGGTGATGACTGAGAGCATCCCCATTTCAAGTTGCATAGTGATGAGGAGAAAATATCTTTAACTATAGAAACAATCAATCAAGCTAGGAATGCTTACAATTTGAGTCCAATAGAAGGGTAGAACCTGGTCGAGATAATCCTACTTAAGTTTTAATTAAAGAAGATGCCTCACAGGTTGTTGCAGGATCTCAAAGCAAAGATAAAAATAAGAAGGAAGGTACAAAACAAGGAGATTTTTCTTCTTCCCAAGGAGAAAAGGAGGAAGCAAACGTTGATAAGCAAGTTGTTACTGACTAAGGGAAAAAAAGGTAAGATCACAAATGTAATTTTATCAGTATTTCCTACATTTAATATGAAACATGCTCTTATGCAAATGAAAGTGTCAGTTCCTTTGAGTAAAATGTTAAAAATAAAGGAACTTAGGGATGCTACAATGTCATTTTTCAAAGGGATAGTTGATGACCTTGTTGATAATATAACGGAGATAAAAATGAATGGTGTTAGTCATGAGGCAAAAACACCTATCTTATATGTTGGTAATATGATTACCCAAGAGCCCTCTCAAGTAGACCCTTTTTATGTAACCTTGTTGATAAACAACAAACTTGTAAAAAAATGTATGATTGATTCTGGTGCCATTGCAAATGTAATGCCATATGGTGTAATGAAATAATTGGGTATGAATGTTGATACATGCTATGGAAAGTGTTATGCCATGGATGATAGAGGAGTCCTTATGGTGCGAACTTTGAAAGGAGTAAAAGTTAAGATGGATGTCTTTCATGAGACAACTTACAAAATGGATGTAGTTTTTGTAGATACCCAACCTCATTATGGTATGCCAATATCTAGACAGTGGGCTACAGGAGTTGGAGGTCATGTCCAATTGGAATTATCTTATGCAATAATCATAGTGAATGGGAATGAAGTAAATTTTATAGAGAACCTCAATCACTAGTGAATGTTGAGAAGGTGAAATATAATATGCTTAATTATTGTGTGGATGTAGAGATGGCAAACTTCAGAATAGAGAAGATCTTTCCACAATGCAAAATTACTGATCCATTAATTGAAGAGCTGAACAAGCAACAAGGTGGCCTATGGAAAATGTACTTTAATGGAGCTTGTTCCAAAGAGGGACCATGAGTTGGTGTTATATTTATTTCTCCATCAGGTACTACATTAAAATACTCTTTCTTGTTAACTTTTCAATGTACAAATAATATGGTTGAGTATGAAGCCTTGTTTTTGGGATTAAATATTGCTACTAGGCACGGTATCAAATGTTTAAAAGTTTATGGGGATTTTGATCTAGTAGTAGCACAAGTTAGATATAAGTATGTTGTAAAAAATAATGGATTAAAAATGTATAAGCATGCTATTTGGGATCAGATTGAATTTTTTGATGCCTTTAACATTGAATGGATAGAAATGTCAAAAAAAATCATGGCTGATTTTCTAGCTCATATTTCTTTAAAGAATGGTGATTAGACTTTGAGTGGGGTATCAATTGTGAAATTTAAGAGTAGACCATTTGTCCCTAATAATGTTTAAAACTGGAAATATTTTGAGGATGATCAAGATATTCTCAACTTTATTAAGTGCCTTAACCATTATGAAGGCCAACATGTAGATTGTAACTCTTTAGTTGAAGTGATTGATGGAAAGGATATTATTTTGGGAAATGAGGTTATCCAGTTGAGTTCTAATAAGATTCCTAAGGGGCTGATAGAATTAGAGGCATTGTTCAGTGATCAAGATGATCATTTATAAAAAAGTAGCAGTGCTAAGATTGAGGATTTGGAGGAAGTAAATTTAGGATCAGAAACCACACCTCAAATAGTATATATTAGAAGGAGGTTAGAATCCCATGTTAGGGAAAATCTAATAAAATTGTTAAGGAAACAAAAGAATGTGTTTGCCTGGTCATATGAGGACCTAAAATCCTATAGGGAGGACCTTTTCCAACATGAGATCCCACTGAAACTAGATGCCAAGCCATTTAGAGAAAAGTAGAGACCAATCAACCTATTATTAGCCCCCAAAATGCAACAAGAATTGATGAGGTTGAGGGATGTGGGGATTATTCAAACCATAAGACATTCAACTTGGGTCTCTAATTTGGTCCCAGTGAGGAAAAATAATGGTGATATAAGGCTTTGTGTAGATTTTAGGAACTTGAATATTGCATCTTTAAAGGATAAATATTCTTTGCCTAACATGGAGGTGATGTTGCACAAAGTTACTGGTTGTGATTTATTGTCAATGATGGATAGTTTTTCAAGCTACAACCAGGTATTAGTAAAGGAATCAGAGCAATTTAAAATTGCATTCACTACTCCACGGGGAACATATGTGTATGGTAGGATGCCCTTTGGTCTCATAAATGTAGTTGCAACATTCTAGAGAGCTATAGATGTTTCATTTAAAGAATTTATTGATTTATTTATGGTGATTTATCAAGATGAATTGACAACATATTCCAAGAAAATAGAGGACCATTGTAGACATTTAGAAAATATTTTTAATAAGTGTTTGGAATATGGTGTTTCTTTGAATTATAAGAAATGTCAATTTGCAGTAACAGAAAGAAAGTTATTAGGACATATTGTGTCAAACGAGGGATTAATAATTGACCTAGAGAGGATAGAAGCAATTCAAAAGGTCACTTCTACAAAGAATGTCAAAGGGGTACAATATTTCTTAGGAAAGATTAATTTTGTAAGGAGATTTATTGCTAACTTTCCAAAAATTGTTAAGCCTATAATTAAATTGTTGAAAAGGGATGCAAAGTTTAAGTGGGATGAAGAAGAAAAATTTTCTTTTGAAAAGATCAAGAAGGCAATTCAAGAAGCACCTGTTGTAGGGTCTCCTGATTACAGTAAGCCATTTTCATTATTTTCTTTTGCATCTTTTCATACAATTGCTGATGTGTTACTACAAAAGGATGGGGAAGGTTATGAACATCCCATTACATTTTTCAGTAAATCACTTCAAGTTGCAAATTTGAACTATGAGATGATGGAAAAAAAAGCATATTCCATGGTTAAAGATATGAAGTTATTCAGACCTTATTTGGTTTGTGCAAAAGTGATTGCATATGTACCTCATGAAAAAATCAAGGACATTCCTACTTAATCAGAGGTTACTGGAAAGAGGTGCAAATGGATATAGGATTCAAGAATTTAATTTGGAAATCCATATAACCAAATTAGTAAGAGGACTTGGCCTAGAAAATTTAATGACAGAAGAGAATATGGATTTGATTCATGTAAATAATGTAGAATTACAAGATTTGACAGTGACAAGTATTGAAAGACAACCCTATTATGTTGATATCATGTACTATCTCAAAAATGCCAAGTTCCCTGAGATTATGACTAATAATCAAAAAAGAACCCTTAGGTTTCAATCCCAATGATTCACATTAGTACAAGGAGATCTATATTGGAAAGACAAAAATAGTGTACTTTTGTTATGCCTAGATGAGGGGAAAGTTGATAAGGTCCTAAAAGAAATGCATGTTGGTGTGTGTGGTGGACACTACTCTGCCAAAACTACTACTCATAAGATCCTGAGGGATAGTTATTATTGGCCTAGTTTATTTAAAGTTGCCTTCAAGTTTGTAAGAAAGTGTGAAGCATGTCAGGCATTTGCTTCCAAGCTAAAGTATTCTGGTGCTTTATTACTAAATCTAGTAGTGGCAGAGGTAGCTTTTAACATGTAGGGGATTGATTTCATTAGGGAGTTTTTAAAAAAATCTAGTGGTGGACATAGTTGGATATTGGTTTCCACAGATTACTTCACAAAATGGATAGAGGAAATTCCTACTAAGAAGGAAAATAGTTTTCGGGATTAATGAGAAGTAGTATTGAGAGGGGAGGGGTGAATCAATACCTCTAAAACTTTTAACACTTTTCACCTGTCATCATTAGTAATCAATCTTTACTGTATTACTGACCATTTGTGATGTTCTTTCTTATGCATGTAGTATTAATTCATAAACTTAATTATATGATACATTCATAGAAACATTCATGAAAGTAATAAACACATAACATAAGATATGATATCGCAGTAAACTCCTATTAGGAAGTAAAAACTGCGGTGGGGATGACACCCACAAAACTTCACTATCTGCAGAATGGAAGGGAGCCGATAAAGGCTTACAATTGATCACTTATGATGATCTACCCTATTAGGATTATTGATGTGGAGACCTATTAAGATCTACTCTGTTAAGATCTTTTAACAACACTAATGAAGTGTGCACTCAGTTAAGAGATTTACAATAGGACTGTTAAGTCCACCTTCCTTGAAAGGATTTCTTAAGTGTAATGCACTTGTTAGAATGAGTACAATATGTTTAACATGACTATATGCAATCTATAATTGCTGATCACAGATCCATTAAAGCTCACATAATATGAATATCACCTATAGTGATTGTTTAATATCTTTTCCTGCTCATCGGTAGCCTGTGTTCTGTTCTTGAAACTGAATTGATCCTTTTCTGTCTTTCTGCATGAACTCTTTTGTGTGATCCTTAAATGCTCTCAGTGGCTACAATCATCATCGAACAACATGTTCACAATTGATTGAGCATCTATTTAGACAAGTATTTGACCTATTCTAGAATCACACATTACAATGTTAACTCTTGATCCAAGGTATACAACTTGACCTTGATCCTTTAGTTTGCATGTTTTAAAATAGTTAAACTGATAAAAACAATAATAATTACATTTATTTCTCCACACATAATAGATTTAAAAACAAATCAAGAAGCTAAATATAAAACTTCAGTGATTTATCTGACGTGGAAAGTCAGATCCACTTTTTTCAGGATGCAACTGACTGTCAGTTCTTGACCGTTGGGTTGAACTGAAAGTCTATTAGTGTTCCTTTATTGAATTGATTGTTGGGTTCCCTTCATCTATCGGGTTCCACTCTTCTATTTCATCAGGTTACACTATTGGTTACTTGTCGAGTTCCTTTGTCCTTTTTGTCATCGGGTAACACTAAATAGTGTTTGTCAAGATGCTTTGTACTTGACAGTATCAGGTAACCTTGGCGTCGGGTAGTGTTGTGCCCTGTCTGTCGGTGTAGTGTAAACCGATGGTGTTCATCATGTTTTTTCTTGTATATATTAATGGAAAAATATAATGTCTTCAATCTCCCCCTTTGACATTAGTATCAAAAACTGATATGTGCATAATACTAAGGTGTTTAGTATGTACACCATGTATATATCCTTTTCATTATATGACTCCGCCTAGCTGTATGCATCAGTATAGTATAAGTATATATGTACATGTATACTTGCCTCTATACTATACATTCCCTATTCTTTGCTCTTTCAAATGACTAACTGTACAAATCATTTCATCCTTTATTTACCCCTTTTACTATTGACTGTACATATCATTTCCCCCTTTATTTGATACTCATGACAAAAATGTACAAATTATAAGTTGTCAAAAATGTGACAAAAAATGTGTAACTTACAATGTGTCAAGAATGTGTGAGTGGGTGTTCTTGATATCTTCGAGCATTTTCTCCCATTTTTCTTTTAGAAGTTCTAGTGCTATGTGCTCTAGCTCAATGTGGGCATGCATATCATAAATGCTATCTAGGACAGACATTTCTAGGGTGGCAATTAGTGGTCTTGCCTCTGTCATATGTTGTTGCAGTAGTGAGAGTGTAGGTAAGAGTTGAGCTTGAAGCTCATTTACCTCATCTCTGAAACTTTTTTCTACAATCTAAATGTCTTGTCTGAGCTTCAAGCTTTCTTGAGCTACTCATTATACAATTTGATTGCCTCTTCACTGTTCATGAGACTTTATGCACTTGTTTGAAGTTCAACATCAATCTGTGCTATCTTGTCGGTATACTCCTTGGTGAGTTGATCTAGTGTGCATAAATTTTGTATCAAGGATATAGCATCTGAGATTATTGGATCTATTGTACTAACCAGTTCAAATAGCTTTACCTTTTTCAATGCCACTTCTTGGCTTATCTTCTCAGCTAAATTTAATTCATATTTGTGTTCAAGTCTTTCTTCCATGGCCTTCTCAACATCTATGTTTTGAGATGTGATTGCATCAGTGAGAACCACTAATTAATCATGCATTGGGGCTATTTGATCAACATCTACATCAGGTACAATTTTTTGAAGTATTCCTCATGCTATTTCAAGTAAATTTTCTTCCTTTGTGGCTTTTCTCAACTTGTCCTGCATGGATTTACTTTCACAAAGTCATGCATACTGAACCGCCTCACAATAGGTGCTTAGTAATTGTGCCCAAAGCCTCTCTTAGGAATAGTTTATTCAATCTAAGGATCACTTCTCCCACCATGAGGTGCATTTAGTTTGTCAACCCAAGGACGTATACTTGAAATGGTATCTCACAGTATGTGCACTAAGTTCCTTAAGGAGCCATTCTACCTATGCTACAGGAAAGTAAAATACATGAAAGGAATCTATACTAGGGTTGTAGGAAAGGAAAAACACTTAGCTCTAACTAAAATGAATGCTACAACTTGCAAACTCTACTTAATTCTATTCTTTCAACCTAGAGCATTCACTATAGCTATCCTTGCAGGTGCTGCAGGAACATTCATGAAGTACAATGCTTCAGGAAGAAATTGTAATCTTATATCTAGAATGATAGAAATGTAGAAAGTAAATCTATTCTACTTCTACTCTAATCCACCTACCAAGTGGGCCCCCTTGGACGGCTTTTGCTAATATATGAACACATAATATGAACCAAAAGTTACTTCATTATCTTTCAAAACTGATTACATGAGAATAAGACATGAAGCTGAAAATGAACTTGCTGAGCAAGATACGATTACAACATCATTTTTCTTCCAAAAATCTGAACATACAAACAAATAGTCTCCTCCCTATAAATAGAGGATTGACTTCTTTATTCCAAAGCAGAAAAGAAACTAACTAACTAAAACCATGCCAAAGAGAGAAAAAGGAAGTGCAATGGCCCACGACGTGCATAATGAAGTCTGGGTGATCAATTCAACATGCCAGTAATATGGAGGGAATATAGCAGAGCTATATTTATGCATCTCTGAAATAGTGGTTCCTGACTTGTGACAACCGTGTCTTCTAATTCCATGATGGCTTATCCGCTCAAAGCTAGTCTTTACGTCCTCCTTCAATGTTGTCGATCACTCCCAATGACTCCTACTTCTTGGCAAGATTAGTTAATATGCAAAAGATATTCATGCAAGAAGCTTATCAAATTAATCTAGATGTTAGAACACACATTGTAATTATTATATGAAATACCGCAACATATATATAATATTGGCGTAATATGGCATATCTATTCCACCTATGGTTTAATGGTTCTTTCTATACTTAACAAAAGTTAAACTGAATAGAAGTTCACAATTGTTCTGATAATAATTGAAAACAAAGTATAAGGATTAATATAATAGAGACAGTAAAATAGGCTCATCATTTTCCCCTTGGCAAGCTGAATGCTTTTCCTCAAGCATTACATCTTCTGGTGATTGCCCTGAAATATCCAACCTCTATTCTTCCTTTCCTTTGGCTTTTAAAGGTGTAATAGAACCCTCTTGTTCTCTCCCAGACATCCACTCTATTAGCTTCCTGAAGTCAGTCAAGTCTTTCAGTGTTGATGTCATACATGGGACAGAGGAGCATCGGTGGTTGCATGGTGAGTGGACACCAGAGTTCCTGTCTAGTTTGCCTTCCTAGTTGTATGTATTTTGGCACTCTTTAAATAGCTACTTGGAGGTTGATAGGACTATGGGGTTCTGATCTCTTCAATGCCTCGGATAACCTAACCCATCTGCTTCTAGCTTCGGCCAGGGCTCTCTAAAAGACAAATTAAGATAAACCATCATACTCTGCATAAACCTCTATTCAAATCCCAAAAAATTTGTCCCTTATTTCTTCCTTAATTTTTCCATAAGTCAAATTGAGCCAATCTCTGAGGAGTATAGTTGGCTTGCTGCTCTCTACTCTTAATGGTAATGGCTCTATTTTCTTTTGTTCCCTATAATTTTCCAATTGTCTATCATAGTTGGCTTCATTGTGCATCCAGGACATCAATACCCTTAGGTGTATATCCCCTATGTAGAGCAGAGGATTCCACTCACTCTCAGCTGGGATAGTGATGTTATGCATGTATAGTTCACAAAGTAGATTTTGCTTCCATGAGGGAAGAGTCTGATAAAGGCCATAAAATTCTTGGGCTGACTTGAACTCAGAATCAATATCTTTGATGGTTATCATTAGCTGAAACAAGAGGAATTGTTCTTTCAAACAGATGGTATAAACCCTAGGAGGTAGCCTACAGGCAATTATCTGAACAGCCAATTTGAGGGCGTGATCCATCTTCTATTTTTTTTTTCCAGTTGTTCTTTCAATTCTGTAATTTATTCCCCTTGCTCTATTATGACCTTCTTTAGTTTCTTTTTTTCTTCTCCCCATAAATTTGTTGTTAAAAAATACTTATTATGCAATCCAAAGAGAAGTGTTTGCAATGTGATTGGGCCACAATCTTCTGCCTGATTTCTTTGCCTCCTCTGTTCCTTCCAAGACTTCTCTAAGAAACTTATCAACCAAGTTTTGTTGTAGGGCACTAAGCACTTTTTGCATAGGCTGAATGATGGATTACTAAGGAATTCTCCTTGTTAATGATGTAATATCCTAATGGATTTCCTGGGAACTATTTTGAAAACACCAGGTTTAGCTTCATAAGTTTCTGTGGAGTGCAGAGGAAAGTTTGGGACTGCTGACTGATTTGGGGAATCGTATGGAATTATTTTCAAATTGGGTTGTTCATCAAATTGCAAAGGATAAGCAAGTTGGCTTATGGAGGATGCCCTAGGGAGCTGTCCTCTTATTCTAGGACTCCTTCACATAGGGGTCTCCACAATTTCTATAGCCTTTTATTTAGTAGCCTTCTTTGGCTTCTCTACTGTAGGAGTAGCTACTGCAAGAACCGACTTCCTTTTCTTCCCCTTTGAAGAAGTAGGGATTTGTGGTTTGGCTACAGGAACTGAAGGTTATACCTCTAATTTTCATTTTCCTTTGGTTTAGGAAGAAGTAGGTACATTTCTCTTATGAGCAGGTAAGGGCACATTTTCTTGAAGATTTACAGTTTCTGCCCCTTGGGTATCTTTTTCAACAACTGCGTCAGTTGGTATTACATTATCATGACCAATTTGTTCATTAGGGTTAACCTGTGGTTGTAGGTTTTTGCGCTGGACAAACTATGACCATGCCATGGGAGAGGCATTCCTAAGAGATATTTCTATTAATATTTTAATTAGGACACGGTGGGTAACAAAATTTGCATTCCCTTTTTGGGTCTCTTCAGCACTAATGCATAGCATATTATACAAAAAATTTGGAACATTTACTGCTAGATTATGCCTCACATAACTCAGTAATTTGAAATGATGTGTGTGAAAATTGGAAAATATCCCTTCACATGTAAAATACCTGATAATATGCGTAGCCAACTCATTATGTGGTGGAGGGATAGAAATTCTCTTGCAACTCTGTTTGGTAATCTCCAAAGGAGGATCACCTGGTAGGGTGAACTGAGCCCTTACTGATCTAGCATCATGAACATTAGGGTAATTCTCTCCAACCATTGGTAATCCAGTAAATTTTGCAATCCACTCCACTATCATGACCACTATCAATCCCCACACAGTTTCCTGACCTTCTTCAAATGTACTCACAAATTCTATTGCTGAGTCCTCATCAAATTCTATTAACCTTAGGAAATACCCTGACCAGCCACATGCATTGAATGTTCTGACCACTTCAAAATCTAAGAGTAACACACCATGCATGATCATCTTGTATCTTTGTAGATGGCCTCCCATCTATTCTTTCTAATTTCAATCTATCTTCTCAGCAGTAGGTAGATGCCTTATTCCTTATTTGAATTTCAGACTACCTGTTTTTAAAAAGGACTATGAGCTTTCTCCTGAATTTTTCTATTTTACTTGGCATGAACAATGGTGATGAATTAAAATAGGATAAATTATAATATTTACTATGGGTTGTCACATAACTTAATTATAAGTCACATCAAGTCTGACAATCATGGAGGATTTGGGAATAAAGGTATGACAGTTGTGTGATATAGCACTAGAAATTTTAATAAGACAAGGCTAAGTACAGATTTGAGGTGACATAAAATCTTTTAGGCCTAAATAGAAATGACAATTTGGAATTAATACACTTCCCCCCACTACATAAAATTGACAAGTGTCCATACTTGGTAGACGTGGCATGAGGGATGGAACTGGCGTAATGCCATAATGATATATTTATTGCAGTACTAGATATAAGCATCAAAATCTATGCGCTAAAAATGGAATAAATTTGAAAACTGTGTACCTTTCATTCAATCTTTACACATGCCAAAAAAAAGTGGGGAGAGTGGAATGAAAGTGGTGGTGGCTTACATTAGTGTACTTGGCATCTTATTGAAAGAATTTAAAGGAAAAATGATGATGATGTGGAAGGTGGGTGGGTGGCAGATTATAGAAATGAGATGAGTTAGAAAGAAGAAATAGAAAGTGAATGGAGGAATGTACTTCATGTAAACATGAAGCATTTATTATGGACATGCTCGATGGATTTTACTGAAGATATATAGGAAGAAGGTTTGCAACCTCTGCTGCAGGAAGTGTTACCAGTTGCTCGTTTGATATTTGTTGTTGGAATTGCTGCAGGAAGTCTTCTTTTGTTTGAGGTTGGTGATACAACTTTAGCCGATGTCCATTGACTAGTAGCTTGAAGTGTACCAGATCAATTTTTGTCAACTAGATAGCTCCATTGGTGAAAACATGGCTTATTTCATATGGCCCCAACCATCTTATTTGCAACTTGCCTAGTATTTCTTTGAATCTTGAATCATACAACAATGCCCAATCTCCAACTTGAAATTGTTTTCTCTTGATATGTGAGTCATGCCATTTTTTCCTTTGTTTTTGGACTATTTCAATTTTCTCCAATGCGGATTTGTGCATTTCATCCAAGGAATTGAGATGCAGTAATCGCTCCTTCTATGTTGTAGGAAGATCGATATTTAACTCCAGTGTTGTCCGCAGTGTTTTGTGTTCAAATTCAAC
The DNA here is from genome assembly GCA_018584345.1 of Thuja plicata. Classification (NCBI taxonomy): domain Eukaryota; kingdom Viridiplantae; phylum Streptophyta; class Pinopsida; order Cupressales; family Cupressaceae; genus Thuja; species Thuja plicata. Next base: position 1,911,956 of record MU226946.1, read on the forward strand.
TGGTAGCATAGCTATTTTTCCATACAATAGTTCAAATGGAGTGAATCCTGTAATTATCTTCCAAGTTGTTCTATATGCCCAGACGGCTTCTGATAGCCTGCTACTCCAGTCTCGGTGATGCAAATGAACTATCTTTGTTAAGATTGCTTCTATTTCCTGATTTGTAACTTCAACCTGTCCATTGGCCTGAGGGTGATAAGGGCTTGACTTCTGATGTCTAATATTATATTCTTTCATGAGCTCTGTTATTAGATTGGAAGTGAATTGGGTGCCTTGGTTAGTTACAAGTTCTCTTGGTACTCCATATCTGGTGAAAATCTCATCATACAAAAATTCTGCAACCTTATGGTCCCGGGCATGTTTCATAGCTTTTACCTTGACCTATTTTGTTATATAATAATTGCACACCAGGATGTAAGACTTCCCATTGGATGGAGGGTCTATTGGATCAATGAGTTCCATACCCCATTTGTCAAATGGAGTGACCACCACTTGTGGATTTAATGGTATTTCATCAGATTTAGTCAGCCGACCCATTCTTTGACATTTGTCACATTTTCTTGTGTAGCTGGCTACATCTTTGTGAAGTGTAGGCCAATAATATCCAGTTGTTAGAATCTTTTGGGCTGTTCTTTTTCCTACAAAGTGTCCCCCACATGGTTCATTATGACAGGCATGGAGAATGTCATATGTCTCATCTTCTCTCACACATTTGCGCATTACTTGATTAGGTCTAGTGTAAAACAACATGTTATCAATCCAAGAGAAATTAATTTTTTTTTCAACCAGTAGTCTTCTATCTTTGTAAGAAAAATGTGTTGGAATTTTGTTAGTTGTAAGGTAATTAGCTATGTCAGCATACCATGGACTTTGGACATCAATATGAAACAAATGCTCATCTAGAAATGCATCATCTATCAGAGTAGTATCTTCTTCAGTATGGTGGATTCTTGACAAATAATCAGCTACTACATTTGCCTTGCCAGGCTTGTCAACTATAGTAATGTCAAATTCCTGTAAAAGAAGAAGCCATCTTGCTAACTTTCATGTGATAGCAGGTTTGTTCATGAGATATTTTATTGCTGCATGGTTAGTATGAAAAAAAATAGGATAGCCAGTTATGTAATGACTAAATTTGTTTAGAGAATATACAACTACTAGTAATTCTTTCTCGGTCACTGTGTAGTTTAACTCTGGTCTATGGAGGCTTGTGCTAATGTAGTAGATTTCATTTTCTAGGTTACTAGACTTTTTTCCTAGGATAACACCTACTACATAGTTTGAAGAATCTATATGAATGTGAAATGGAAAAGTCCTATCTGGACCCCTAAGTATGGGTGCAGTGGTTAATAGTTTCCTAAGATGCAGGAAGGATTCATCACATTATTTTGTCCAGTTGAATTTGGCCTCTTTTGTAAGAAAAGTATATAGAGGACTAGCTATTTGACTAAAATTTTGGATAAACCTTCTATAGTATCCAACATGTCCTAGGAAAGACCTAACATCTTTCTACTTTGTAGGAATAGGTAATGTTAGAATTACCTCTATTTTTGCATGATCTACCTAGATTCCAGCTTCAGATATAAAATGTCCCAACACTATGCCTTCTTGCATCATCATGAAACATTTGTCACTATTGAGAGAAAAATTGTGCTCCTGATATCTGATTAGCACTCTTTCCAAATTCTTCAGGGCTTCCTCAAAGGTGACTCCAAATGTAGTAAAGTCATCGATATATATTTCCATACAATCATGTGATATATCAACAAAAATGTTGATTACAACTCTCTGGAAAGTTGCTAGTGCCTTGCATAAGCCAAATGGTAATACAGAATAGGCATATGTACCCCAGGGGCATGTGAATGTAGTCTTCTCCTGATCTTTTGGAGCAATGCTTATTTGATTGTAACCACTGTATCCATCTAGAAAGGAGAAATATTTCTTACCAGCCAGAGTGTCCAGGACTTGATCAATAAAGGGTAAAGGAAAATGATCCTTCTTTGTGGCATTATTCAGCTCTTTGTAATCCACACATATCCACCATTTCACCCCTTTTTAGGTACAATTACCAAAGGTGATACTCACTTTCTATCAGAGATTGGATAGATGAAACCAACATCTAGTAATTTTTGTAATTCACTTTTGACTATTTCTCTCAATGCTAGATTTATCCTTCTTTGAGGCTGGCATAGTGGTAAGCTGCCATCATTAATATAGATCCTATGGGTACAGAGCTTGGGGTTTAGACCTAGCATGTCTCTATAAGTCCAAGCAAAGGATTTCTCATGCTTACACAAGAGTTTAGTTAACAATGTCATTTGTTGAGGTAGCAGCTTTTTATTTACATGGAGATTATGACCTGGGGAAATTTCCACAGCAGTTGTTAGCTCTACCATTTACATCTCAGGTACTGGGTTTGTAGCTACTTCACATGGTAACAATTGGCTAATTATCTCAGGGCTTGCTGGAAGGACACAGTCTTCATAGGTATATAGCAGTAGAATAACACTCTCAGAAACATCTTTTGCTACTATACACTCATTGGTAAGAATACTCTGTATTACATTATCTTCCTCTTACATTTTTAGAAAAGAATGTCTATGCATCATCATAAGCTGAGCAATAGAGTTGACCTCTTCTTCCTCATCTCATAGTTCTGGCCAAATGGGATCCTTCAAATCTGGCTGAGGCTAGGCAGGAGGATAGAGTGCTATTTTCTTTATTGCCTGGCCATTTGAAATTGTCATACTTCATAATCTGCAACTAATTTTTGTATCAGTGGTGGCTAACCATGGTCTCCCTAGGATGAATAGATAGCCAGCAAAGTTTACTTTTGGTGATAAGATGAGAAAATCAACAGGGTATTCCCATGAGTATAGGGTAACTACCACATCTTCTACAAGACCATCTGGAGTGACTGTTGAACTATCAGCAAGTTGTAATACTGTTGGTGTTGTTCTTAAGCCTTCTATACTTAGTCTGTACATTATATCTTTTGTCATCACATTAATGGCTGCCCCCAAATCAACTAAAGCATTTTTAACAAATTGTCCATTAATTACCAAGTCAACTACTAGACTTCCAGGGTATGAATACTTGGGTATAACTACCTTTCCCAACATGATATCCACAAGTTGCCCTATGACATGAACTATTTGAGAGTCCTTCTTCTTCCTCCCAGGATTTTTAAGGCATGCATCCTTAATAACTTTCCCATAGATAGGAACATCTTTGATAGCTTGAAACAGAGGTATTTGGATGTGCATATTTTTTAGCTACTCAAGAATATCAAAAGGAATTTCCTCTTGGGATATAGGCTTTTCTATTGTGAGCCTTTGTGGAAAAGGAGGTTCAACTAAGGTTTCATCATCGGTTTTACTGTATTTTTGAGTTGATTGGGTGGTATTTTGCAATATAGCCTCTGGAAGAGGTGCTGATGCTATAGGAGTGTCTGCAACTTCTATGATAATAGGATGTCTAGGTGCAGGTAGAGTAGTACCTGACCTCAGATGTATGTTAGATATCTCTAGAGTGTAAGCAGGATACTACTGTGTATCAGTAGTATACATTGGCTGTTGCTATTGCTTTCTATTTGGATTTGGTTGTGGCTAAGAAGGAAATTGTGTTTGCTTTGGATTGGGGCTAGTGGCTATAGGAGGTGGCATTATTGCAGGAGGTGGAGCTGGCGGTGGCAGTTGTGGAAAAGTAGGATTTTGGTTAGGCCACTATGGAGGCCCCCTCCATTGATTATTTTGCTACCAATTTCCTTGCAGTGGTTTCCATTGGTTTTACTGGTTATTTTTCTAGTTAGGCCACTGGTTATTTTTCTTGTTAGGCCATTGGTTATTCCAGGTTGGCTGAGAGTATTGAGGAATATTTTGATAACTTTGGTTTTTCTATTGACTATTGTAAGGATTTGAAAATTGTAATGGGTCTTGAGGCATACCTTGTCATGGTGCCCATGGGTGACGTTGAGCAATGAAGAACACTTTCTCATCATCTCCTTCTATATTCATGTACTCAGTAGGCAAATGTTGATTTTCCAGGTTCGCCACCAGCTTGCATCCACAATCTTTCTTTTATTTATGACAATGAGGAAAATACTCAGCTAGTTGCAATTCAACATCTGTATGTTTCTTCTTGGCAGTCATGGTGTCGAGATGTGTGGAAACATTATTAATGATGTCTTGCTTGAAATCTGCTAGCAAATTAGATATCTCCAACTTAGAAATGCCTGAACTAATCCCTTTAATTGCTGTAGACCGATATCGTCCATTTTTCTTCCCAGTTGATCTGCAGTAGTTGAGAAAAATTTTCTTGAGATCATCCCAAGAAGATTGGGATATGTCCCCACCATCCATGAGGTCCAATGCTTATAGAACACTCCTCTCAAGAAGACTAGTTTCTGTGAATCCTCTGCCAGAACATGTTGGGGATTCTTCTGCATGGTGTATAAAAAATGTAAAACATAGTCCTCCAAAGTTTCATCCTCCTTCTGCGACATTCTAAAAATGTCATCTCCCCTTGGGTCACTCCCCTTGCAATATTCTTTGTATTTCTGCAGAAACAGGGTCTTCATATCATCCCATGTGCCTGCTGCATTTTCCCCTAATCCCATAAACCATCGTAAGGCTGACTCTTTCAGTGTTGCTGGAAACAACTTGAGTTTGTGGGCATCAGTGTTATAGTCAAAGCTACAATAGAGGATTTCAAAATCAAACAAAAAGGTGTTCGGATCTTTGGTTATTAGCCCATAAAATTTTGGAAGTGCAGTTGAGGGTATATTATTGAGGTTAGCATTGTTTATAAGGCTCGACAAAGGAAATGGGAAAGTAGGGTGTGCCATTACTGGAGGTATCAGGGGTGGAACTTGTTGTTGGAAAGGAATATTAGCCACAAGATTATTATTAGCAGGTACGTTTGGGTTAGAATTATCAAGAAAAATGGCCAAGATTTTAGCAAAAGGCCAAAAACCACTTATATCAAAAGGTTTTGTTCCAGCGGAAGATGCTGCAGGAAACTCGGGACTTGCGTCAACAAAAGGCAACTTAACTTCTTTAGCTTACTCATTCAAATTCATAGGTTCTCCTAGAAGAAATTTTCCATATTCATCTCTTCTTCTCCTTCAATGCATGCAAATAAATTCTTCACACTGGTGAAGCAAATTTAGGACCACAAACCACTAAGCTAACTAAAAGAATGAAAAATGACTCAAAAATTTTCTTAGCTTGACACTATCCCCGGCAGCGGCGCAAAAAATGAACCGCCTCACAATGGGTGCTTAGTAATCATGCCCAAAGCCTCTCTTAGGAATAGTTTATTCAATATAAGGATCACTTCTCCCACCATGAGGTGCATTTAGTTTGTCAACCCAGGGACATATACTTAAAATGGTATGACACAGTATGTGCACTAAGTTCCTTAAGAAACCATTCTACCTATTCTGCAGGAAAGTAAAATACATGAAAGAAATCTATACTAGGACTGCAGGAAAGGAAACACACTTAACTCTTACTAAAATGAATGCTACAACTTGCAAACTCTACTTAAGTCTATTATTTCAACCTAGAGCATTCACTATAGCTATCCTTGCAGGTGCTATAGGAACATTCACGAAGTACAGTGCTGCAGGAAGAAACTGTAATCTTATATCTAGAATGCTAGAAATGTAGAAAGTAAATCTATTCTACTTCTACTCTAACCCACCTACCAAGTGGGCCCCCTTGGTTAGCTTCTGCTAATCTATGAATACATAATATGAACCAAAAGTTACTTCATTATCTTTCAAAACTGATTACATGAGAATAAGACATGAAGCTGAAAATGAACTTGCTAAGCAAGATACGATCAGAATGTCATTTTTCTTCCAAAAATCTGAACTTACAAACAAACAGTCTCCTCCCTATAAATAGAGGATTGACTTATTTATTCCAAAATAGAAAAGAAACTAACTAACTAAAATGCGCCAAAGAGAGAAAATAGGAAGCGCAATGGCCCATGACATGCATAATGAAGTCTGGGTGATCAAATTAACATGCTGGTAATACAGAGGGAATATATCAGAGATATATTTATGCATCTCTAAAATAGTGGTTCCTGACTTGCGGCAGTCATGTCTTCTGATTCCATGATGGCTTATCCACTCGAAGCTGGTCTTTACGTCCTCCTTCAATGCTGTCGACCAATCCTAGTGATTCCTACTTCTTGGAAAGATTAACACACATTCTGATTATTATATTAAATACTGCAATATATATAATATTGGCATAATATGACATATCTATTCAACCCATGGTTTAATGGTTCTTTCTATACTTAACAAAAGTTCAACTGACTAGAAGTTCACAATTGTTCTGATAATACTTGAAAATAGAGTGTAAGGATTAATATAATAGAGATAGTAAAATAGGCTCATCACATACTCTGTCAATTCAGTTGGATCCAATGTCCTTGGATCACATACTGGAATCTCAATGATTTCATCCAGAGTAACTTGATTCTTATGCTTTTTCTTCTTCTTCCTTGAGATTTGTGTGGATGTAGATGTATGAACTACCATTGCTAGTTCATTTGTCTTCTCAGAGGTTCTCGGTGAAGGCTTTGTAGATGATGCTTCTTGTGTTTTCTGCTCAGGGTGCACCTGTCAGTTTGGTGAAGATGTCTCTCCATCAACCTTGGGTGTTTCTGTAGATTTATCTTCTATTTTCTTCTCATGGTCATCTATCTTTGCCTCTTCACCTTTCTCCTTCTTCTTGTTCTCTTCTACTTGTTTATCCTCTTGTTTATTCTGGTCAGTAGATTCTTTTTGATCATCGGTTGCAGCTTGTTCTGTAGTTGTATCATTTAGTGCATTGGTTGTATCCTTTGTCTCTGCATCAACCTTGTCTTTGAGTATGCTTGTATCTACTGTAGATGATTCTTCATTTCCTTCCAGTAGATTGATTTCCTTCATCAATACTAGCATGTTATTCTACGTGCTTACGAGTGCTGCATCTAGAAGTGTATCCCGCTCATTGGTTTGATCCTTTTGAGTAGTGACATCTTCATCTTTTTGTATTTGATAGGCAGAGTCCAATACTGTGATGAGAATAATTGATGTGTCTAGCCATATTTCATCAGTAACATCTATGTCCTTGTTTCCTTGGGTATCCAATTGTTGTTGCTTGATTTGATCCTTAAGAGATATGAAGATTACATCATCTTCTTTGTGAGGATCTTTATCTAAATCATATTGAGTGATGTCTTGAATGTCAAGATCATCCATTACTTGGTCTAAGTCATCTGGCTCATTATTATCTACATTATCCAAAGCAATGTGCTTAGGACTTGCCTTATCTTGCTCCTCCTCTACATGAGGTGTGTCAGTGAGAAGTAATTGATTCTCACAACTTGTTGACTCTGCAAGAAGATCTAGGAGTTGTCTCCATTTGGCCTTGGTCATGCTGTCCAGCTCTATAAATTTATCTTCTAGCACTTTATAAGATCTTATCTTTGCTACAAATTTTCTTGAATGCTTTTTCATTATTTTTTTGATTTCTTCCATCTTTGATTCGGGAGGCATTAGTGTGACAAGTACTCTCTCTCTTGCTTCCTTTTCAGTGTGTAGAGCATATGACCATTGTTGTGAAATTTTGTTACCCAACTCTTTGGGTATTTGGCCTATAAATTCTAATGGTACATATTTGAACTTGACCATTTCGATGATTATTGCATCTTGTATCTTGTTTTGGTCCTCTGGCTCAAGTTTATCCCATTGTTTAATTTTTGTATCACTCATTGTACCAGCAGTAGCAATTGACTCAATAATTTCATCAATTTTTCTAGTGAGAAAATGTTTCTTACTTACATTAGGCTCATCCTCTTTGGAATATTCAATGTCAGCTTTGGTCCTGACCATTCTTTTCCTCCTTTTTGTTGGTGTTGCCTTCACAGTTTGTTTCTCTATCTGCTGCTTCCTCTTATAGGTCCTCACTTGAACTTTCTTTACAGGTGTAGTATCTTTTGTTGTTTGGATCCTTGTTCTTTGTTTCTTTGTAGGAGGTGGAGGTGTATCAGACTCAGTTGCCTTAGAATCTGATTTTTTCATATCTCATCCTTCACTGATGGTACCCTATTCCTCAGTTTCCTCTATTTGTTCTTTTTCCTCCTCATTAACTGATATAATCTTTTCAAGATTCTTTACCATTTTTTTCTTCTTCTTGATAAAATTATTGATTACTAGGCCTATTTTTATCTTGGACTTGGCCTCTTCATATGTACCAAACCTTGGTTGTTTGCTGTCATGTGGCTCATTTGTCAATGCATCAATTGCATTGGTTTCTTGATCCATGTTAATTTGATAGTCAAGATGTGCTAACCAGGCTATTCTTGGTACAACCGATTTTATGTGAGTGAAATCTAAATCTACCATAAAACATATCTCATCCCTATGTTTCTCAATAAATTGCTCAGGGATCCTCACTCTTTCCATCATCTTTTCCTTGAATTCAAGGAAGTATGCAGTCATCACTAAATCAAAATTGTCTCCTAGTGACTTGATAAGTTCACTAATTTGCAGTGTGACTCGTTTTGTAGTATCCCATTTCACTTTGCCTATTGAAGGAAAGTATTCTTTAAAGTAGAAGAATATACACATGATAAGTGAACCGAACTTACATGTGTTTGTCTTTGTAGACCTAATTGTTGTCATGTTCTCATGAAGTTGTTTCAACAAGATCTTGCATAAATCCATCTGTATTCCATTTGTCACTATCTTGTAAGCTGTACTTATTACCATTGAAGCTATGTTGTTTAAACTTTTTGCCTAGAATATCTTGTAACCAATCACACATGCACCGAACCTCAATTCCTCATCGGTGATTGTGTTTACCTTGAGACCTCTATTATCCCACATAGCTTTGGTGAGTTTTTCAACTTCTGTCCTGGAGGGATGCTTGTGTGCCTTAGGATTGTCAATTATTGGGTAACCAGTTACAACATGTACCACATCCTTAGTGATTTGCTTAGGTTTTGACCTAACCACAACTTATGATCATGCATTCTTCTCAAAACTAGCCTAATCTAGTCAGTTTTGAAAACCCCCAGGAAATATAGGGCATTTGTTATCTCTTTAACTTGTAGATGCTTATGTTCTTCTTTCAGGTTTCCTTCTACATCACACAACTTCATGTAAGCTTGGTCTACCTCTAGATCACCTATTTAAGAGATTTTGCAGTAAATGTAGGACCTTACCTCCTCTATTAGCAAAACCCTAGGTGGAATTTATGAAAATGCACAGACTCATTGGGTTGCGATGCGATCTCCAGGAATTTCTTATACTTGGGTTCCACACAGGTGTTGTTCTTTATCAACTTAACCACATTCTTCTTATCATTCTTAATCTTTACGGTTCTTGAAGTGGTTTCCATCATATTTCAAATTTAAGGATTTGTTGAAAATAACAACAAAGTTCTTTGGTGTGCTTAGTACTTACTTCGATCCATGTAACTGGTGAGTGATCTGTTTGGAGTGTGCTAAATTGAGTCGATGTCACTCTGCTTTCTGATCTCTTTTCACTTTGTTTTTGCTCTTCTCTTTTCTCAAATTACGTGTGAGAAATGAAGTGCTCTCATCGAGTATTTATAGACTTTTGCCCTAAGTATGTCATAAATGCTCAACGACTCATCAGGTCATGAAGATGGAGTTCGTCGGGAAGATTTTCAAACAACATTATCAGTGTTGACAGGATGATCAAGATGGCTATTAAGATTGTTGCTTTCACCGATGGATATCGGTGTTGTGTCACGACAACTTTATAACTTTGCTTCTGTCATGCCCAAAAGTTGGGCAAAAACACACGAACAAAATTTTTTAAATAACGCACGAAAACGGGATACTAAAACAACACAAGGGTAACAAGTGCACGCAAAACGGTGCAAGGGGTAAACAATAACCAGAATAGGTCACAAGGAGAGGAATAGCTCTCACTACTATCCTAAGGGATGTCTAAAGTTCCCAACTGGAACTGCATGCAAACTGAGGTAGTTGACAGAAAGTCAACTAGAGTTGACCAAAAGTCAACTATACTCTGACAAAAGGGAAAGGTACAACTAGGGTTCGCTTAAACCCAAAGGAAGAGTCGTACATGCAAATCGAGGTAGTTTGACTAAAAGTCAATTAGGGTTGACCAAAAGTCAAACATCCCTTGATAAACGTAAAGGAGTGTCACTAAGGCCTACTATGCACAGAGGAAGTCAAAGGTGTACAAAATGAGATAGTTGACCAAAAAGTCAAACCCATGTTGACCAAAAAGTCAACTATCTCAAAAAGGCTCAAAACTGAAACCCTAGGGTCCAGAGGCCATAAGGAGTACCGGGTTCCAAAATCAAGACCAATGGACAAAGTTTGACCATGGTTGACCAAAAGTCAACCGTGCAAGAAAACGGTCAAAGGTAGCGATAATGCCTTTAAAAGACGTATATCGCGAAGCTAAGGGGTTGTTATGACCCCCTAATCGATAAAATGATATCTGAGTTGAAATAAATTTTAACTGGATAATTTAATTAGGTAAATAACGTTTTAAAACTTATATTTATATATCTATGATCAACATCCCTATCAATAGAAAATTAAACCTCTAACATAATTAATTAACATATGATATTTAAATTAAATTGATAACAAATTAAATCACATATTTTTAAGCTAATTCTAATCTTAACGAATTTCCTTCTAAAGACGAGTGAATCTAAAAAAAATATATTAGCTATAAAAAAGAAAACTATAAATTAATTACAACATAATAGAATAAGTCTACTTCAAACTGAAATTTAATATCCATACTTTTAAAACACATATACCTATATATATTTCTCTTGTTATCCATAAATAAGAATATCCTAACTAATCTCATAATGAAAAGTTTAAAAATAAATCTATAATATTAAATATCTATTTAAGAAGTCTATATAACAAAATCAAATCTAATTAACATCTTACATATATAAGAAGATAATAAACATAACAAATCTAAATTCTATTCCAACATACTAAACCCCTCTTTTTTTAAATCAAATTCTAATACATATTAGTGTGAAAACAAATGACCTAACTAAATCTAATCTAATTTAAATCTTACATTTATAAAAAAAATAAACATTTGATAAAAAATTTAAACTAAAAATAAATTATAAACCTAAAACTAAAATCGCATTGGAAAAGAATGGGTTTTATGCAGTGGGCGGCGGCGAGTTAAACGAAAACAGCGGCGGGGTTTGAATGAAACGGCGGCGGCGGAAGACAGCCGCAGGGGGGCGGAGGGTTAAGTAACACCGGCGGTTGCGGGTGGGGGAGCTGGCGGAGCGGCGCTCTCCACGCCGCTGCGGCCCACAGTGGTGGGGGGCCGGCTACGGCCGACGCCGCTCACCCACTGTGGTACACAGTGGAGTGGGGGCGGCGCCCGCGCGACCACCCCCGGTGCAAGGGCTGGGGAAGGGCTTCGGCCCTCCCCGCCCATCATTTTTTTTTTTTAAATTTTGTTTTAAAACATAAAAATAATGCGCAGCGCCCATGCGCTTAAACTTTTTTTTTTTTAAAGAAAATTTATTAATTTATCCATTTAATAAGGGTTGCAAAGAATTTTTTTTTTTTTTTAAAAAACAATCTAAAAAAAGACAATAAAATATATTATAATTTTTTGACTGGTGTAAAACTAAAAAAAATATCTCTGTATAACTAAAAACAGGGAGCTTTAGAAAAATAATTTTTTTAATTTAAAATACATGGTTGCATTTGATAATTCATGCTCCTCCCAATGGTAAAATAAATTATAAATTTCAAGCTTTTTTTTTTTTGACTAAATTTTTCAGATTTTATAAAAAAAATTTTAAAAGAGAGGAAGGCATTTAGTTCTCATTTCCATTTTCTCAAGAACATTTAAAATACGGATCTAATTTGTTATGCATAAAACAACAGTGATATTTCAAGGAACAATCATGTTTCACAAGCATATTTATCCAACATATTTATATTTTTCAAAGGATCACTATTTACATAATGGGATCAAATATTATAATTAAATTAAAGATTACAAACATCCCAAAGGATTTCAATACAACTATGTAATCATGAAATGCCCAAATCATAGGTTACAAGCTAAACTTTTACAGTGGTTCTCATCTTCCATCAAAGGGTATCATGCATCTTCGATATCCATCAGGTACCTGAAAACAAGGTAGAATGAGGTTGACCATGAAGGCTCACCTCCCAACCTAGGCCTTTACAAGGCCACCCCCGAGCTTGGGGATCCAATCTGGAACGGGTCACAAACAGATACATCCAACAAATAGGAAGGAAGAGAGACTCAAGGAAACAAGAAAACTTCCCAACATAGGATTGAACAAGAGGAAGTATCTCCAGGAGACATTCCAAAAACAGGGGTAGTGGTAGACCTCACTGAAGGAGAAAGCCAAGATCACAATTAAAATACACAAGCCACACATGGACTTGCTAAGGACCATCTTTACAAGATGTTATCCTGAATAACCTCCTTATACCTCCTAAATGCCCTCAGGCCCATCTTGGCTTCATGGGTATCGTGTTACCCCAAGTTTGTCCCTCCACACATGGGAGACTCTACACTTAACAGGAATAATTTCCACTACCCCTCCAAGGCTACTCTACCCTCCCAAGGGTGAGTGTACCTTGAAGACCCATTCAAAAATCAACACATAGTAAACACATTGAGATACAGAAAGAAAATTTTCAACAAATAAAAGCTTCAAGAAAAAAACATAAAACTCCATTAATGGAGTCCTTGAGCTCAAGAACACACATAACATAAACAAAATTTAAAAGGAATTCCAACCTTAATCCAAGCAATGGAATAAAGAGGACTGGTGTTGAGCTATCCTTCCTAAGCTTCCTTCTCCAAAGGCTCCTTCAAACTGGATTCTATCTCTAAGGGTAGAGAGTGGGTGAACACTCAACTCAACCTAAAATCTCCCCTAAATAGGCAAACCTCCAACCTAAGCAAGGTTTAACCCAAGGGTAAAGTAACTCTAACCAATCCTTAACCAAACCACTTCCTAACCCTCCAAGGGTAAAGTCAAATGAAACAT
>MU226946.1:1925732-1954914 GCA_018584345.1 Thuja plicata
TGAAACCAAATCAGAACATAAACATCTCAAAAGTACCCTGATTACAAAATCAGGTGCTGAATATATAACACAGGATTCCACCGATCCTCAAAAGTATGAAAAGTCTCGCTGATAGTCAAAGTATGTCAAGGCATAAACTATTGAAAGCATGAGAACAAAATAGTAACTATAATAGTCTAGTGTAGGTTTCACAGCTTCCTTACCGACGGGTGTCGGCTCACATTAGCAACTTAGCCATTTTATGTGTTGACCGACAATTCTCGGTAAGTATAAATAGATCATCCTTTATATTCATCGATGATTTTTGGTATGTGTTTAAAAATGGGGTTGTTTTCTCAGAATTGTAACAACTAACATAATATGCATCTTTATTCATGCAGATTTTGATTTTCTATCAATTGTATAATGGAACTGATGCAAAATATGACTAGATGTAGTGCAGTTCCATACTTACTTATTTAGCTTAAGTGGGGGTGGTGATGTCACCAGATCCATTGGATGGGGTGTTTCCATTTTCATTGCTTGGTCTAGCTTCATCATTTCTTGAAGCTTTTCTCCATATTTTGTCTCTAGTCCTTGGGATATCTTCAATGGTGTTTCCATTGGGATATATGCTTGTCTCTATCATTCAGTCCCTGTAGTCTTTCTTGAGATGACCAACTTTATGACAGCATAAGCATGCCATTCCATGGTTTTTCCAGCCTCTAGACGTTTTGGTCCATGCTCTCATGTAGTTTGAAGCAATGTGACCATATCTACCATATGCTGTACAATTTTTCCATGTACTGTAGTCTCATACATACTAATTACCTATTCTCTTTGGTTGATAGGGAGTTTCTTGACCTTTTGGCTTCCATGCTTGCCTTTTCTTTTTCTAGCATTCAAGACTTGTGTGCCCATTCATTTTACATGTAGGATAGTATTTTTCTATGTAGGTTTCCTTGTTTGGTTGATCCATTTTAGACTTACATTCATATGATTTATGTCCTTTCTTGTTATATTTATAACAAAATCCTATGAATGAAGATGTAGATTTAGGAATACCTTTTATTTTGCCTCTGCATACATTTGATGTGTGGACTTTCTTTCCAAAGTGTTTTCATGTAAGCTTTCTTGGTCTTGGATTTTCATAGACATTCTTTGGATTGGCTTGATTTGATGATTCTTCATTTTCAGTAAATCCTAGACCATTGTTGTTGTTGACTCTTCATTGTCCTTCAAGAAATCATCCATTATTTTATTTATTTCTTCAGCCTTTCTGATAATTTTATTATGTTGTTGCTGAACTCTAACCTCATGCTTTAGTTTTTCATTCTCTTCTCTTAGTTCACTAATAGCCTGTACTCTCTCAATGAGTTCCATATTCATTTTGTTTGCTTCTTGACTCATAAGAATAATCTAATTTATAATCTCATGGTGATTCTCAGCATGTCTTTGTATTTCTAACTCCTTTTCTTATAGCTTCTCTGTAATCTTCCTCCTATCATCAATAGCTAGTGTTCTTTCTATTTCAGCTTGTCTAGCAAAACTCATCAAATTACCATCTGGGTCTCTTGACTGATTTGAAACATCTTTATTTTCTCTTTCAGATGTTGATTGATCTCCTTTAGATTTCTTATGTTCTCTTCTGATGCATCTAATGCCTTTCTTGTATTTGATCTTGAATACTCAAAGAAATCTGGAATCTCTTCTTCTTGATAATCTTTTTCATTTCTCTGAGTTTCCATACCTTTTCTCTCATCCAAAAACTCTCTCAACTTGATTCTTGCTTCTTTATACTATTCATAGAACATCTAAATTTTAATATTTGTATTCTCAATATTTTTATCAAGTTTTTACTTCTCCATTGTATGATCTTTTCTCTCTCTTAAGCCTTTAAGATTTCCAAGAAGAGACCTAGCTTTGATACCAATTTTTGGGATTAATGGGAAGTAGTACTGAGAGGGGAGGGGTGAATTAGTACCTCTAAAACTTTTAACACTTTTCACCTTTCATCATTAGTAAACAATCTTTACTGTATTACCGACCATTTTTGATGTTCTTTCTTATGAATGTAGTATTAATTCATAAACTTAATTATATGCAACATTCATAGAAACATTCATGAAAGTAATAAACACATAACACAAGATATGATATCACAGAAAACTCCTGTTAGGAAGTAAAAACTATGGTGGGAATGGCACCCACAAAACTTCACTATCTACAGAATGGAATGGCACTGATAAAAGGCTTACAATTGATCACTTCTGATGATCTACCCTATTAGGAGTATTGATGTGAAGACCTGTTAAGATCTACTCTGTTAAGAGCTTTTAAAAACACTAATGAAGTGTGCACTTGGTTAAGAGATTTACAAAAGGACTGTTAAGTTCACCTTCCTTGAAAGGATTTCTTTAGTGTACTACACTTATTAGAATGAGTACAATATGTTTGACCTGATTGTATGCAATTTATAATTTCTGATCACATATCCATTAAAGCTCACAGAATATGAATATCACCTATATTGATTGATTAATACCTTTTCCTACTCATCGGTAGCCTATGTTTTGTTCTTAAAACTAAATTGATCCTTTTTAGTCCTTTTGCATGAATTCTCTTGTTTGATCCTTAGATGCTCTCAGTGGCTACAATCATCATCGAACAACATGTTCACAATTTCTTGAGCATCTATTTAGACAAGTATTTGACCTATTCTAGAATCATGCATTACAATGTTAACTCTTGATCCAAGGTATACAACTTGACCTTGATCCTTTAGTTTGCATGTTTTAAAATAGTTAAACTGATAAAAATAATAATAATTAAATTTATTTCTCCGCACATAATGGACTTAAAAACAAATAAAGAAGCTAAATATAAAACTTCAGTGATTTATCTGACGTGGAAAGTCAGATCCACTTTTTGCGGGATGTAACTGACTGTCGATTTTTGATCGTCGGGTTGAACTGAAAGTCTGTTGATGTCCCTTTATTGAACTGATTGTCAGGTTCCCTTCATCTATTAGGTTCCACTCTTTTCTATTTCATCCAGTTGCACTATTGGTTACTTGTCAGGTTCCTTTGTCCTTTTTGTCATCAGGTAACATTGAATAGTGCTTGTTAGGATGCTTTGTACTTGGCAGTATTGGGTAACCTTGGTGTCGGGTAGTGTTGTGCCCTATTTGTTGGTGTAGTGTAAACTGATGGTGTTGATCATGTTTTTCCTTGCATATACTAATGGAAAATAATAATATCTTCAATATTAAGGTTGTTATTGATTTTCTAAAGGAAAATGTTCTGACTAGATTTGGTGTTCCTATAAAATTGATAACATGGACAATGCTATGTGTTTAAGGTCAGAAGAATTTAAGGATTTCTATGATGAATATGGAATTATGATGTCATTCTCTTCCCCAAAATCATCCCCAAGCTAATGGACAAGTAAAATCTAGTTATAAGAGTAATATGCAGATTTTTAAGAAAATTTTGAAAACAAGCAAAAGAGATTGGCATTCTAAGTTGAAATTAGCCTTATGGGCTGATGGAGTAACTGTGAAAAGGCTACTAACAAGTCCCCTTTTGAATTGGTGTATGGTATGCAGGCTAGGCTAACATTGAATTATTAACTTCCTGTTTATACTTTCATTAAGGAAGTAGGTCTTGAAGTAAGTGATGCCATGCATAATATAATGGTCCAATTAGTTGAATTGGATGAAATCAGAAGAGAAGGACAACAAAAAAACATGAAGAGACAAAAAAAATGAAATATATATTTGACAAAAGAGCTAATAATGGAAAATTTCATCCAGATGACATGGTATTATAGTGGAATTCTAAGGCTGAAGATAAATGGAAACATTAAAAGTTTGAATCCTTGTGGTTAGGGCCATATATCATTCATCAGACACATGGTAAAGATTCATATTTATTGAGAATTTTGGTTGATGAGGTATTTTAATTTATAGTACATGAAAAATTCCTAAAACCTTTCTTTAATTGAAATTTTCCATGCACAGTAGTCATGTATATAGGTAGTTGGTTTTTGGTGTGCTAGTTTGATGTAGATTGTACATTTGTATATATTCTGAAGTTTTGTTGCAGAGCTTTATATTGTCCCTGGTCTGCTTTTCCCAGAGTTCTATATTCTTTCCTTGATCTAGAAATAAAGCATCTATAATTAGAGCCACTATTGGTCACATGTTGTCTATGAAAATTTATATTTTCTTGGGATTGGTTAGGGTTACAAAAACAAGGGCTTTGTTCCCTGCTAAATTTTTTAGTTTTTATGCTTGTTTCACAGCTCCAATGGTCTCTGGCCTAAAGCCCTAAGTCTTCTCTGCAAAGTTTTTCTTAAACCCTAAACCCTCATGAGCTGTTATAAAATGAAGTTACTTTTTATGTAACTTAGGTTTATTACATCATGTCTTCTAAGTTGTCATCTACGAGGCCATGTTATTCCCTAAAGTATTTTCCTAGCAGGGTTTTAAACATTTCCTAACTTTTCATCTCAAAAAATACTTTACCCTTTTTATGTGTTGTGCAAATCAATTTTGATCTAATGGTCGGCTTAAAGAATTGAAACTGAGATGTAGTCGATCTATCAATCAAGCCATTAATCCTAAATGACACATGACACATGGCGGGATCAGTACAATAGTGAAGAATAGATTAAGGTGATGCAACTTAAAGTTAATCCAATGGTAGAGCGCTATGGCACAATCCTAGTTACGAAAGGTCTATTTAGATCATGCAATGGTACAAGTGCTAACATGTGGTAGAATGATAGGTGGAAGAGCTCCCAGCAAATAAGGTGGTGGCACGTGGCATAAGCAAAAAAGTAATTAAGGTAAAGTGCAGTCAAGTTGAATAAAATCTAATGGACAACATAAAGCCTTGAAGCAGAGATGTGCAAGATCCATCCATTAAGGCATTACACCCAATTGACACCTATCCTCCTATGATCATGGGGCCATAGTAAGGAAAATATAAAGGGTAGATAAGTTAGAAAAGATCATGCGATAGCCGTGAAGGTTTAATGTAAAGTTTCTCGAGATCTAGTCTTTAAGGGATTGCGCCTACGTGATGCGTGGCAGATCAGATCACCAACCTAGGTACTTGAAGGTTCATCAATGAATATATTTTAAAATGATGCTAAGGATTGATCTCAACCATTGATGCTGATTTCCTGCCACTTGTGACTGCTTTAACCGACTTTCAAAATTTCAAATATGTTTTGTAGGGTTTTCAAAGCAGTGGATTATGTCTTATGCTACAGAGAGTTTAATGGATCAATATGATATCTTGGGCTATATTTTTACACCTGTCAGATAGTGTATGGAGGAGAGGTTGGTGTATCTAAGTGCATTTAATCATAGATTATCTTCTTAGGGTTTATGTTAGCATGTAAAAAATATTTTAAACCCTTAGCTCATCCTATTCCATTCTTCATAGTAAATGAGGACCTGTTTTAGAGTTTTATATTGTAGATTAGATTAGATTTTCAAGAACATGAGATTTACCACAAAGGTTGTTGAGTTTTTTAAAATATAAAGGGTTAAAGTTCCTGAGATAATTAATACACACAAGAAATTCCATCTATTATTCCTTTTGCAGGGCGTGGTTCTTTAGTTTCCCAATAAGTTGGCGACTAGATCAAATTTTTACAGACTGGAAGCATGAAATGTTTTACTAGAATGGATGACAGAGCTTCTTGATGGTTGAAATGAATTAATGTTCACTGTCATGTAGTATTTTAATATGTGTAGCTCTAACCCTTATAGATCCAAAGCTTGTTGCAGTCCTTGTTTCTATAAAAAGGACTTCCAGGATCATTTTGTGAGGATGGGAATTTTGTGCCACAAAAGCTAGTTCTGCATATTTTGATCAAGTTTATCAATGGTCTCTTTGGCGCTGATTTCATATGTACTTGATTCTTTAATATCAATATATGTCTTTAATTTCTTGTAATTTGCATGATTTGAATGAATAGTTGTCTCTGTTCCTAGTTTTTATACTCATTTGGATTGGTTGTTAAGGACATTCCAGCTCACCACTTTGTAAGGTAGAGTGCAACTATTTCTATGGTTTCTTTAAAGGAGAGAAATAAATTCTTAAGATAGTTTTAGTGAGTAGGAGATTGAAACATGTTTGATATGTATTTCTGCTTCTAGGAAGTGTAAATAGATTATGTAAGGCATAGTCTAATTCAGTATTCAATACATGATTTACATTTAATGTGTCTTTGATATTGAAGGTATTTACATATTGAATGACTCCATGCCCATTAGATAAGGCACTGATATGATTTTACAGGTTATGTGTTTCCCATCAAATCCATATATAAACTGTTATCATTTTTATTTTTATGTTATATTAAGCCTGCCTATTGAAAACTGCTACATCTTTAGGGAAGTTAAGAGGTTAGCCTTGCCTGAGTTTGGAACTCAAAAATAAGAAGGATGAGAATCCTTATCTCACTTATATTTTCTCTTATCAAGTTCATAGTTTGGCTTGTGAAGCTCTGCAAAAAGAAGATTCTTAGCATTTGTAGGACTTGTTATCAAATTTTGCAGTAAAAGGTAGGAGCAGATCATTATGAAAATTTAATCCACTGCATGATTTACTAAGGAGTAGTAAATCAAGTTAGGTACACCCACCTAAGCCTGTGGTGCTCAAAGTGAAGGACGATTTAATACTCGTTAATTCAAATTATTTTTTGACTTAATCAGAATTTGGGTTTTATAAGAGTTAGGCATTACTGCTGTATAATATTCTACAAGAAAAAGCTCCACCATGTGCCATGTGTAGGAATCCTCTTAAGGAGGAATATCTAATTTCCTTATTAAAGGAAATAGAAATATGTGACATGTCCTTGGTTTATCCTTTAATATAAAATACCAAAGAAAGATTAATTTCTAACACGCCCCCTTTAATCTTTACTTGGAGAGATTAGATCAATAGGTATCACACCCAAATGTTTACAATGATTTTGAGATATTTCTTTTGAAAGAATCTTCTGTAGAATGTTGATAGCTTAATCATCATCTATTTCTTCAACTAGAACTATGGATCTTGAATGGTAGATAAGAATGGTTTCTAAGTGGATAGCACTTTGACAATTGAAAGGTGTAGCTTCTTCGGGAGGGGGGGTCAAATATTCAAGTGACCATTGAGATTATTGAGACTCATTAATGCATTCTATATATTCATTTCTAGTAGAAAATGGAGGTGGAGCATGATCAACACCTGAGCCTATAATAAGGCAAGAACCACTAGTAGAGCTCCCATCATTGGGATCTCTTAGTTCTGAATCAATAACACTTTGGAAAGTAAAATAATATTGTGAATCATCAGTCATCGAATCAGAAATGCAATCTTCAGTTGAATAAAAAAAATTTGTAATGTATTCATCATAATATGAAGAATCAAGAGGAGTAGAGCTAGTATAAGTATCACTAGTATTATCATTATCCTCCACAACAATCATAGGGTTAGTAACATCATCATGAATTTCATCTTGAGTAATAAACATATCATCAAAAGAAGGCAGAGTAAGATTAATAAAGTTAGAGGTAATTTCCTCTTCTTCTTCTTCTTCTTAGATATCAAAATGAGAGCAAGAATCATTAAATTACATTGCATCATGAGGAGAGAACATAGAATCACTTTGAATTAAAGTAGTTTGTGTAGGAAGATAGTAATCAAGAGGGTTATTCGAAGAATATCCATCATCATATGGTTCATCCCAAATAGTATTATCATCATAGTGAGAAGTATACATCACATAACGAATAGTAAAAGCATGATGAGTGTTATTATTATGAGATTTTTGATTATTAGGAGTAGACGATTTCTCATGTTTGAGTTTCTTAAAACAATTATTGATCACATGACCAAATTTTCCACGATAATCACAATTGGGCCGATTATTATTATTATTATTATTATTATAACCATTATTATGATTATGATTATTATAACTTGATCTATTGTTATGCGATCTAGACATGAAAGCATGTTCATTAGGTTTAAGTGTGCCAAATTGAATTAACTTAGCCTCTTCTTGATGTAAAAGTTGTTGAAAGATAGCATAAGTTAATTGAGATGCTAACAAAGGAAGAGATAATTGAGAACCAATATTAGTGATAAATTGCAGAAATTATCTACGAAGGCATTTTTTTAAAATGAAATGAATTAACCAAATCTTAGATAAAGCTACTCCTAAACCAGTTAATTGACTTTGAATAGAATCAAACTTAAGTAAAAACTCATCCATAGTTGTGAAATTTGTATACCTGAGATCCTCCAATTGATCTTGGAGTTGAATCTTCCAAGATTCATTGGCACTATTGAAAGTGTTTTTCAAAATCGTCCATGCTGCATGTGCTTCAGTACAATGGGAAATTAATACATATAAATCAAGATGCAAAGATATTCCTATAAGGCCTAAAGCATCATCATTTTTAGTGAGCCAAGCATCAATGTCTGCCTTAGAAGTAGTAGTAGCGGGAACAAAATTTGCACTAGTTGCCACATCAAGAATATGTTTAAAGCAAAAAATAAAGGTTATATGAGTCTTCCAAGTGTGATATTTGGAACATGTTAATTTAATTTCTGGAATTAATGTCAACATAAAGAATTAAAATAACCTAGAATACAAGATGAAGGATACAGAATTGAATGTAAAAAACTAGTTTAACGTGAATAGTAAACACGAAATTGCAAGAATTTTAAACATTACAATAAATTAATTTTTTTGTTTAATTGAAGAAACAAATTTTAAATATAATTAAATAATAAATTAGCTATTGAATTAACTTTATAATGAGAAAATGAATAAGGGTTTAAAAAAAATTTAACAAATGATAAGTGAGACAAAATGTAAACTCGCTTAAAATTTTTTTGTTGAAAAAATTTAGAATAAATTTGGTTAAAGTTAACAAAGTTTAAAATTAAAAAAATATGATAAATGAAGGAAGGAATCTATAGATTAAATCTTCTACAATCCTACAAAAGAAGAAGATGCCTGCAATGATAAGATTAAAAAACATTATAATGCAGGGAATATGATGATTATCGTGCAAGAAAGAAAATGAATAACCTACAGAAAAGAGAATAACCTGCAATGAATACTGAAAAAAATTAGTAGGCAGAGAGGAAGAAGGACAGAGGGGTGTATATAGCCAGAAGAAATGAGTTAAAGTCTACACATGAAGTGCTGTGTAGGGGAGAGAAGAAGCTAAGTCTGGACATGAAGTGTTGCGTAGGGGAGAGAAGCAACTAAGTCTACACATGAAGGGCTATGTGGGGGAGAGAAGAAACTAAGTATGTTGCGCAAGAAAAGATAGAGTGCAAGTTGCCAAAAAAGAAATGCAGGAAGGGGTAAGGGAGGGAAAGGAGAGAGGGAGGCCTACTTAGTAAAGGTCACACCCTCTAGTGTGCTCAAGAAGGATGCACACAAAGAGGAGAAGGCTGCACAAGAAAAGGCACAACTGTGCAATAAGGTAAGGAGGAGAGATAAGGGGAGTGGGGAAGAATATTTGAAGGAAAGGGAGAGTGCATGAGCAGGGAGTCAAAGGATGCAATGGAGTAGAAAGGAGGAGACAAAGTGGTTGGGGATCCATGAGATAAGCAGCTACAATGGAGGGATAAGGGGAGGGGGAAGCACAGGAGAAGAGAAGGGGAGTTAAAACTAACAAATATAATGCTGTGCAATGAAAGAAGAGAAAAAATATAAACAAACAATAATAAATATATATATGGAAATATGTAAAAAGAGATGAAAAAGGTTATAAATCAAATAATCACTGATAAACATGTAGAGAGATATATATCCAGAGATAAAAAATGTAGAGATAAGAAAAAAAAATAGCAACCGATCTTGTAAGAACGATGTTAAAAAACAAACCCTGCATGCAAGAATATTAGCGATAAAAAAGGTAGATAAAGAGAAATATAAACAATGACAGAGATATGTAAACCTACAGAGGGTTAACAAAATGCTAAAAATTGGAACTAATAAAGGAGTTTGATAAAGGAGTTTTGATTAGATATGAAACAGATTTAGTGAAGAGTTAAAATTTACAAGAACATCAACTAGAAATTTGTAATAACATGCACAAAGGTTAGTGAACCAGATTTTAATATTGATATAAGGATGAAATAAAACATATGAAAAATATAAATCCCTTGCAGTTGCGTGACAGAGGGTAGAAAGAAAACTATAAATGAGATAGATAATAAAAAATGGATAAACAATGGAGAAAAAATTGGGTTTGGCTGAGAACCGCCCAAACCCAATAATATTTTCAAAGCCTGCAACAAGTGTTAGATCATGAAAACTTGCAAACACTCAAACAAGGGTTAGTAGCTCTGATACCATGTTAGAAATATTAAGAAAACAAATAGAGATTAGGAAACATGAAATAATCCAAGAGAGAGTTGCAAGAAGAAGAATTTTACGATAACCAAGTGAAAGAAGGTGATTCAAGAACTTTCACCAAAAAACACCAAGAAGCTCAAGATCAACAGCAAGACAATGTTTTTGAAAGGGGAAAACTAAGAAAACCCCTTGTGCATAAAATATGAATGAGGAGAGAGAGAGAGAGAGAGAGAGAGAGAGAGAGAGAGAGAGAGAGAGAGCTCATTACAATATTGCAAGAATGAGAATGAGAAAAGAGAGAAGAAATCCATCTTGCGAGAACAAATTTAGAACTCTGTGAGAACCCCTTCAAGATGTGTATGAGAAGCATCTCTTAAGTAGATATGAGTGGAGGATTTTGCATGTAACTCCCATACTCTATGAGTGCCGCATTCACATTAGGTATGTGCCATGTGTAGGAATCCTCTTAAGGAGGAATATCTAATTTCCTTATTAAAGGAAATACAAATATATGACATGTCCTTGATTTATCCTTTAATATAAAATACTAAGAAAAGATTAATTTCTAACAGGGGACAAGATAAAAAAAGAAGTGGTGAGGATAGCAAAGCCTAAATGAGTGGCTAAGATAGAAAATCCTTGGAGTGATCCATGTGCTCTTCATCCCTTCTTCTCATTGGATCTTTGATTATTTGTCCCCTTTGTTGAAAGTAATTAGGATTTAATTAAATCAATCAATTAATTAAATTAGCCATGTAGGCAGGGAAAAATTTAGTGGTGAATATTTTCCATTTGGCAAATGTCTCATGTCAGCGACCTGGGATTTGGCGAATATAATATGTATATTAGGTTGTCCATGTCGCCCAAACTTTATAAATATTGGGTCGAATGCCCAGGCCCATCGCCCATTGGTTTATGTATTTTTATCCTTTTCTTTCACAATAACATCGATCACATTAATTGTTGGACACTATAAATTAAAAAATTTCACCTATAATTTCCAAAGCTTGTCGTAACTGACAACCATATTTTCCAATATGTGGTTGATATTTAATGTTAGGGTAAACCATCTTGGGGATGCTGCCCCCAAACCCTCGTCAAATAATAATGGTTTCTTGGTATGTGTGCCTATCACTGCAATTTTTTTAATAATGAAAGATTCCCCAATATTTTATAAAATTTTCATATAATTGAAAAAATTTGCCAGTACAACTAATATTTTTTCCTTTCAAATTAAAATTTTTTGCCAACAATATTAATTCCCTCACAAACTAATGTTGGATTCACCAGTATTTTACACCTTTTCCCAGGAGGGGCTTTATTTAATTTTTCCTTGTATGTAAGGGGTTTTAATGGGTTGCATTTGATTTATTTAATTTGAGCTATATAACTAATCGATTTAATCAATTACATAGTTTAATTAATCCCCTTTTGGCTTAGATTTAATTAATTAAATGACTTTGTTATTTAATCCATGATGTTGACTTGATTTAACCCCCTTGACCTTGGTTGACCATGTTGATCTTGGTTGACCAATTTAGGGTGTCTACAAATTCCCCTCTTTGAATCAATGTGCGAAGCACATTGTTTCAAAGAATACTTGATGTTTGATGTTTGATGTTGATATTGATGTCTGATCTGATGTTGATACTATGGTGATGCTCCGATTTGATGTTGATATCAATGTTTGATCTGATGTTGATACTGATGATGATGCTTCGATCTAAATCCCTGATACAATGATGTCAATATGATGCCAATATGATGTTGATACGATGCTGATGTGATCTTGATGTTGTTTTCATGATAATGTGATACCTTTGTTGTGAAAATTGTTCCATTTTGGTGCCCTGATGTAAAAAAAGAATTTTGATGTTCGATGTCCCTGATTTCAAAAAGTGCCCCGATTCACAAAACTATGCACCTTGGTGCCAGTATGCCCCTTGGGATTAAAATAAATATGATGTTGCAAGCATTGGAGTTGAGGAAAATGATTTTCTTTGATTGCAAAATTTTTATCAGTGTCAGTCATGTCGATTTAAATCCTAATAAAAGATGAACTTTGAAGTTGAGAAAATGCCCCAGGCCTTGATTTTCTTTTGATATTGACTAGATTCCCTAGAGATAATCTAGTCAAGATAATGATCAGTATGATATTCCCCTTCGAGAGATCAATCAGATAAAGTGGGATGAGATGGATCTCTCAATAGATTAGAAGATAAATGTTGGATGATTGATATTGCACTAGATGGTATGATTTATGATGATTTTTTATTTTTCTCGTTGATTTTTTATGTGATTGGTGATTTTTTGATGACATAGTCCATAAACCTACAATTCACAAAACTGCATGAAACATTAGTTTAACATACTTTTCAATCAAAATTTGGAAGATCTAACTAGGTTAATCAATTTTGAAAGTGAAAGAAAATTAATAGCATCTCATGGATCTCTATCTAGAAGGACTAAACGAATGCTCTCAACTGCAAAGCATCCTAAAGTGACAACCCTTAGAATGAGAATTGTGAAAATAATGATGAAAATATGGATCTATGATGCAAATTAAGATGAAATGCCCTATTCTATGCTCAAAATCTATGTGAACATGAATGATTTTGCCATTATAACAATAATATTAAAGAATGCTTCAATGCTAAATGTCCAATTCAAGATGCAATTTGAATGTGAATTCTTATTCTAAATGTGAATTGGTTTGTTTACACTAAGAAAATCCTCCTATTTATAGGAATTCCCAAGGGTAGGGGGGTGAGTTTGATTAACCAAGGTCAAGGTACAGTTGAGGTCAAGGTTGAGTGATGGGTTTCAAATAGGGGGACAAGATGACAAAAGGAGAGGTGAGGATAACAAAGCCTAAATGAGTGGCTGAGATAGAAAAGCCTTGGAGTGATTCATGTTCTCTTCATCCCTTCTTGTGATTGACTCTTTGATTCTTTGTCGTCTTCATTGAAAGTAATTAGAATTTAATTAAGTCAATCAATTAAATAAATTAGCCATGTAAGGGGTTTTAATGGGTTACATTTGATTTATTTAATTTGATCTATATAACTAATTGATTTAATCAATTACATAGTTTAATTAATCCCCTTTTGGCTTATATTTAATTAATTAAATGACTTTGTTACTCAATCCATGATGTTAACTTGATTTGACCCCTTTTGACCTTGGTTGACCATGTTGATTTTGGTTGACCAATTTAGGGTGTCTACATAAATGTAATAGAAATTTGATATCTTATTTTGCATTCCTAAGATAGGATTTCCTTTCCAAACATCTTAGTAGTATGATTGGATAATAGGGGAAGAAGTCCCTTGAAATCCAATGAGAAATATAATTTGGGCATCACATAGTTTATTTTTGTATGTACTTGAATCAACTTATTCTTTTTTAAAATTAAAATAAAATGAGGACATCAATAACAATTGAATACATATTTTTTAAAGAATTCTTTTTTTTTCCACATGTGAAATAAAGACTTTAATATTCGGTTGAAAAATTACATTCATAAGGAAATAAATTAAATATAATAATAAAATTAAGTATATTAAAAATTATGATTTTTGGAAGAATTAAAATAAGGGCTACAAACTTACAAAACATAACTTCTAAATAGAATTATTTGATCCCCCAAAAGGTAAACAAAAATTAGTTTTGTTTGAATATTTTGATAGCTATAGGAGGCTCAGTTGTAGGTATGATTTAAGGCTAGAGGTGATATATCCAAGACAATTTAATAAAGGCCTCTTCAATTAAACTCCTTTAAATGAAGCCTTTCAAGGCTTAAATCATTATATTTTTAAAATAATATGAGATTTTAGGAAAAATTAAAGATGTCCCAAACATAGAACACACTATTGTGGAAACACCCTAGACAACAATCTATATTGAACTCTACACATATAGAGCTACATCAAGATGTCTCTAGACCCTTATAAAGCACAATTATCTATCATAGTCTCATGAACTCTCAAAGAAGAAATCCATATTGACTTCAACATCAAATCCCGTAGCTATCTCCTAAAAATTTAACTTCTTAATACATGTATTCTTAAACTCTATCAACATCAAAAAAGAAAAATAGGAAAAAGATAAAAAAAATTCTTTTCATGCACATCATCATCTCAAAGAAAGAATCTAACTTGAGATGTTGAAAATT
Organism: Thuja plicata; assembly: GCA_018584345.1. Lineage (NCBI taxonomy): Eukaryota > Viridiplantae > Streptophyta > Pinopsida > Cupressales > Cupressaceae > Thuja > Thuja plicata. The sequence continues at coordinate 1,940,272 of MU226946.1, forward strand.
CCTCCATCCCCTAGTACCAAGAAACATCAATTAACATGCAAGGTACTAATCAATGATCTACCTTGCCCACTGATGAGCCTCTTTAAAGGCCATCTTTTCAAATTCTTTTTGTTTTCTTTCCAACAGATTAATTACAGAACAAATACTTAAACTTATGATTTTATATGTATATTTTGTATGTGTAAGGACATAAGTAGTAAAGTGGATGATAAGGGAACATAGTATATTTGCTTGAAATTGATGGATGAAATGATAAGATGCATTAGTTATATGATAATGAATGATCCTATTTCCTCTGCTATGTTTGTGGGTAGTTTCCTTCCTATAGCCATGTGCCTTGCAAGAGTATTAATTAAAACCTAAAACTTCTTTCCTGATATTAATGATGAAAATATGTGTCTTAGAGGTTGTGTGTGCATTAATCATTTTGCAGGGATCAGTCATGGTGAATTCAAGATCAACATCGTGATGCTGAAGAAGTCAAAAGCCAACTGTTGCCGCAAAGATGCCATCATGTCAAAGAGTTTGAGCAAGCATTTGAAGTAAGTTAAGGCATTGTTGCAGATCTTTGCGTGAAGAATGAGTAAATTTAGTTTCCTATTAAAAGCAGCACATGGATCTAGAGGCACCATATACTATATTCTGGGAAGACTTATTCTCTATGACTGATATTTCTGATATTAAACATTATGTATCTGTAACAATCCTCATTAATGGAGTGATCTTAGATTTAGGGAGTAGTTGTAGATTTCCTTTAAATAAGATGACTATTGTAACTCTTTGGAGATAGTCGAGTTAGTTAATATTTTCTGAATAGAAGCTGATACATTTATAATACTATTTTATTTATCCAAGTGTATTTTCCATGAATGAATAGAATGCACAAGTTGAGTTCAATTTTGTTATCTTGATTGTGTTTCTATTCACTCATCCAAGGGGGCCCACTTGGTGAGTGAATTCCTTTGTTAGAGTAGAAATCATTTCCAAGTTTTTAGAGGAGTAAAATAGAACTCTGTTGTTCCTACAATTACCAGTAACAGAACTAGTAAACTGTTCCTGCAGCATAGATAGGTAGAGCAGTTCCTATCCTTGATTACTATTTTCCTAGAGTAAGAACATTTATTTGAGTTAGTGTAGATTTCCTAAAGCTTAATGCATTTCAATTTCATAGGTTTATCCATGAGAATCAAGAGAGTTTGAAGCATATACTTTGTAGATGCCATTCCAAGTTTACGTCCTTGGTCGATAATTAAATGAGATTGAATGATCTAATTAGCAACCATTTAGGGTGTCCAATCCTGAAATAAGAAGTCTACTTCTATGGTTATCCAAGACAATTGTTTAGCCAAGCATTTTTGGCACTGCTACTGGGGATGGTGTTAGTTCAAACTTACTTTGGTGTTCATGTTCCCAGTTTTCATAATTTAGGAATGATTTTCAAGTAATCCTTTTATGCATAGAAGAAGAGAACCTTGTGGGAGATTCATTCCTTGCAATAACTAGGTTGAACCATTTGATAATTTTAATCCTGAGCTAGAGGAACCCCAAGTTGAGAGTGAAGAAGAAAACCCATTTGAAAATCCATTTGCTAATGCCCAAGGAGAAATATCTTCGCTGTCGTCCTCTGAATGATCACTACATTTGCATGACCTTTTTGATGAACCTAAGTATCAAGAAAACCCATTAGCTCTTGGTATCTATCAACCACAATAGCCAGGTCCTCCCCCAAGGATGGCTCATCCTACCTTTCCTTTCTCCATTCCTCCTCAACATGGTAATCATAATCTGAAAAACATACCTGCCTCTGCACTTCCCAATTTTTATGGCCTCATCACTGAAGACCCTAAAACCTTCCTTTTTGAGTTTGATATCCTTTGTAGGAGCTATTATTACACAACTGATGCCCATAAGATGAAATTGTTTCCATCTACTCTTAACGAGGCTTCTCTAAGATGGTTCATGGGGTTGGGTGCTAATGCTATAGCGGATTGGGATGTAATGAGAAATATGTTTCTTTCTAAATACAAAGAGTACTGTAGGGGTCAAAATTTGAAGGGAGATGACATTTTAAAAATGTTACAAAAGGAGGATGAGACCTTGGAAGACTATGTCTCAAGGTTTATGTTTAGCCTGCAACGCAAAACTCAACATCAGTTGAATGAGGAGTTGCAAAAACATCTTTTCTTAAAAGGTGTAAATGATGGAAGCATTGAGGCCTTAGACCTTATGGAAGGCAGAGACATCATTCAGAAGAACTGGGCTGACATAAAGAATATATGTCTAAACTATTCAAGGGATACCATAAAGAAAGGGAGAGGAATAAGAGAATTGCCTCATAAGTCCAATAGTTAAGGAGTATCTAAATTGGACTTGTCCAATCTTATGTCTGAATTTAAACAGGACATCATTAATGACGTTGCTACTCAGCTAGACAATAGGCAAGCATGAAGGAAGGAGGATGCAGAAGCTATGCTGGCTAAATTCTGCTCTCATGGCAGAGAGAAGAAAAGGATTTGTAAGTGCAAAATAGTTGAATCAGTGGAAACTACTTCAGTGCCCACAGAGTTTAAAGCTATAGATGAGGAGAATGGAGAGGTTTTCTATGTTGCTCAAAGGCGACCATGGGATCAAAGACAAGGTATGCCTCAAGACCCCTTGAATAATTTTGGTTATAATAATAGTAGTCAATGACAAAACCAAAACCCTCAGAATTCTGCCCCTCAGGGATAAAATTAGAATTATAATTGGTCTAACCAACAACCATAGTATAAAAAAAACTATCAGTAAAAGCCTCCATTTAACCCATACCAACAATAATTTAACTAATATCAACAGCCACAACAGAATAAGAAATGGAAACCACATAGTAACTAGCAACAATAGCCTTACTAGGGACCCAATTAGCCTAATCAACAACAAGCTATTATACCTCCACCTCGGCAACACGCTATTATTCCTACACCTCTTAAAACCAATAATAATCCTCAGAAGCCAACACAACTACCTACACAACCAACTCCAAATCCTAATAACAAGCAACAAGCTTATTCCCTGCAAGTGAATGGTATTCACTTAAGATCAGGAAAAACATTGCCTGCACCTAAGGAGCCTATAATAACTGAAGTTTTTGATGCTAAAGAAATACCTGAGAATCAACCCACTGCTGCTCCACCTATTCTGCAATCTACTCCAATTTTGAAAAATCCACCTTATCCATAGAGATTGGTTCAAACAACACCCTCAAAAGAAAACCCTATTGCAGCTGATTTGATTGACCAACTTAAACAAATGACTGTCCAAATACCTTTTTTAGATTCCCTCAACGAAATTCCTATTTATAATAAAGCAATCAAGGAAGCCTGTATCAAGCACCCTAGTAGAAAGAGGAAAGATCCTAACACTGTCCATGTTCTCGGGCAACTTTCTGATCTCATGCTCAGTAAATTCTTGATGCCTAAATACTCTAATCCAGGCATCCCAGTGGTTACCATTCATATTAATGGTATACAAATACAGAATGTCTCGATTGATTTAGGGGTATCCATAAATTTCATGACTATGGAAGTTTTGTTAAGACTTAGTATCATTGGTTTAAGGGAAACACCTACAATACTCCATCTAGCTAATAATTCCACAGTGAAGCCAGATGGCATGGTGGAGGACATCATTGTCACACTTGATTCCTTGGATTACACCTCAGAATTCATAATCCTGCCCCCCAAAGTCACACTAGGAGGATATCCATTAATATTAGTAAGGCCTTGGTTAGCCACAACAGATGCTTGCGTTGCATGTATCTCAGGAAAAATGATAATATCTGATGGGATACATACCAAGAAATTAACCTTGTACTCTCCAGCCAAGCCCTAAGATGAACTTGACCAAGTTATCTGGCCAGACCTAGGTGATGCTTCCCTTGAGGCAAATTTTGTGCAACAACTCATGGTTATTGGTAGAGATCCATTTATGGTCTCCCAAGAGGAACATGACATACTACTGGTAATTCTTACCAATCATTATGGCTCTGATGCATCCTCTTTTCATGTCCCTAATTGTTCCCTCCAAATCATACTGCCCAAGCAGAACCCACCTAAGTTTCTTGCAAAACCTGATTACCTTTAGAAATTATTACCACATGAGATCAAGTCACTCACATTTACAAAATTTATGATGCTGGATAAAGTTAAAAGAGTAGAAATTGCCTTAGGAAAAGAGTTGAATGTCAATAAGACCCTCACTAAGTCTCAGATGACTAATCTTATCCAACTTTTTAAAGATAGTAAGCAAGCCTTTACATGGGACTATACTGCTATGAAGGGGTTGGACCATTAGCTTTGTACCCATAATATTTATATCTGTCATGAGTCTAGACCAATTAGGCAAGCCCAGAGAAGAATTAACCCTACTTTGAGAGATATAGTGAAGACCGAGTTGCAAAAAATCAAGTTGGCTTTATATATCCAATTTTTGATAGCCAGTGGGTCTCTCCTTTAGTAATTATTCCAAAAAAGGGGGGAAAATTGAGAGTTTGTGTTGAATATAGGGAGCTCAACAAAGCCACTAAGAAATACCACTTTCCATTACCTTTCATTGACCAAGCACTTGACAACTTTGCTGGTAAAAAGTATTTTTCATTTCTAGATGGATTCAGTGGCTACAACCAAATCTAGATATCACTTGAAAATTAGGATAAGACAACGTTCATCTATCCATGGGGGAAATTTTATTATTCTATCTTGCCATTTGGATTGTGCAATACACCTGCTACTTTTTAGTGGGTGGTAATTAGTATCTTCTTTGACATTTCTGCTGACTATGTTGAAATATACATGTATGAATTCATTGCATATGAAACCACATTTGAGGAGGCTCATGCTAACTTGGAGAAAGTTCTTAAAAGGTGTTAGGAATATAACCTCTCCCTTAACTATGAGAAGTGCTACATGATGATGGAAGAGGGAGTTGTCTTAGGGTATTACCTCTCATCCTTTGGCATCCAGGCTGATCCTACAAAGATTGTAGTCATCACTACACTTCCAACTCCAGTCAAGAAGATGGATGTTAAGAGTTTTCTTGGTCATGATGGATACTACAGGAGATTCATTAAGGACTTTAGCCAACTTGTAGCCCCATTGTATACCCTATTGAAGAAAGAAGATGAATTTGAATGGACAGTTGACTGTGAACTGTCATTTCAGCAAATAAAATATGTTCTGACACAAACACCTATTCTTAGAGGACCTAAGTGGAAGCTTCCCTTTCATATTCACACTAATGCATCTGAATATGCCATTGGAGTAGTGCTAGGACAAAAGGAAGGTACAGTTGAGTATGCTATTTATTATATTAGTAAGAACCTACAAGGTGATGAACTGAACTATATTGTTACTAAAAAGGAATTACTAACAGTAATCTATGCACTTAATAAATTTAGACATTACATTACTTGTTATGAAGTATTTGTATACACTGATCATTTAGCAATCAAATACTTAATGAAATAGCCTGCCATATCTAGTAGGTTAGCAAGATGGTTACTCCTCATGCAAGAGTTTGATGTAACAATCATTGATAAACCAGGTAAGGCTAATGCGATGGCTGATTTATTATCTAGATTAAAAGTTTCAGATGATCCAATAGCAATTGATGACAACTTCCCTAATGAGCACCTCTTCTATGTTGACACTTACAATCCATGGTATGCTGATATTGCCAACTACCTTGCTACAGAAAGGAACACCACCTCATTTCTCTCCAAGAGAGCGTAGACTTCTAGTTGAGAAAAGATTCAACATTTCATGGATCTCAGGATTTTTGTTCTACATAGGTCCTAATCAGGTCACCCAAAGATATGTTCATGAAGATGAGACTTATGACATCCTTCGGGCCTATCATGATGAGTCGTGTGGTGGATAGTTTGTAGGAAAGAGGATATCATACAAGATCTTGACCACATGCTACTATTTGCCTACCCTACATAAAGATGTAGCTAAGAATACTAGACACTGTGACCAATGCCAGCGTATGGGGTGCCATACCAAGTCAGATGAAATGCCCTTGCAGCCATAGGTGGTGGTGACACCATTTGACAAATGGGGTATCGATTTTATTGGACCTATTGAGCCATCTTCTCACGGTAATTCGTATATCTTAGTATGTACTGATTATGAAACAAAATGGGTAGAAGCCAAAGCAATGAGGTATGCTAGAGAACATAAGGTAGCCAAATTTCTATATCAATATATCTTTACCAGGTTTGCTGTACCTCATGAGATAGTAACAGATCAAGGTGCACAATTTACTTCTAATCTTATTGTTGAGTTGATGCATGAGTACATAGTAAGGCATGATAAATCTTCACCATACCATCCTTAGGCCAATGGGAAGGTATAGATAACAAATAGGGAGATTTAATCAATCATGAATAAAATAGTTGCTGTTCACAAGAAGGACTAGGATACCCATCTTCCTGAAGCCATTTGGGCTTACCGAACAACTTGGAAAACAACAACTGGTTTTACTCCTTTTGAACTGGTTTATGGAAAATTTGCATCTATTCCTATTGAGTTTCAGAACAAGACTCTCACAATCACATTGGAATTAGACATTAACCTTACCAAGGAAAAATAAGACAGGCTCTTGTAGCTTAATGGAATAGATGAGTATCAAAATTCTGCACCTCACAATATAAAAATTAATTCAGAAGAAGCAGAAGAAGTGACATGATAGATTCATCACATACAAGAAATTTTATATTGGTGATTGGGCCATGCTCTATGACCCACACTACCAGCATACCCCAGAAAAATTTCAGACCTGATGGCTAGGACCTTATGAAATAATATTAGTTTTTGATAATGGAGCGGTTCAAGTTTCCACCATTGATCTTGTGCGATTCAAATTGCTTGTCAACAAACATCACCTCAAGATCTACCACAATCCCGTAAGTCATGAAGACTTCCTATAGTAGTTCTAGCACAACGATGAAAATAACACTCCTGCAATATTAGCATCTGGGTCTTCCACCCAGGTTTCTACTAATCCTTGATTTTTATCAATGATTCCATAATAAACATTTCTCTTCCTGTGAAATAATTTATCCATAATAAAATCCACCTCACCTCCTCTCTCTACCATGTTCTTTCATACCATTATATCACTTCATTAGTGCATGTCACATATCAGAACACTCTTCCTGCAACACTTCACAGGTTAGTGACACATATCTTCGTTTGTATATTATTTTACTCATTTTTATTAGAATTAAGTGTTCTTTTTCTTTTTATACTCTTGCACGCAATGGCCTGGTGAGACCCATGCCTTAAACTTAGTTGGGGGAGGGATTATTTAATATTTGTTTGCAAATTTCAAAATTAGAATGTAAAGGATGAAATATATTTCTTGTCTTTTCAAGATGACCATCGTCATGTGTGAAGCCATCTATCACCCAGTGATTGCATCATCAGGATTTGATTTGAAAGTAATTAAAAGATTTTAAAAGACAAAGTTCAATTAATGATAACATTTTTGCAACGTGTTTAGGGTGGGATACCTTAACACATGTGAAATTATTTAGGAAATATCATTCACTTTTAATTACTTGGAAATAAATGATATTCTATACACTCCTATTTTCTCGTCTTTAACACCTTGAGTCCGTATCACTTTCCATTTTTTTAGCTTCTGTAGAGATTATGCACAATAATTTCTATTAATAGAAATGAGATGAGACCTTCATTGGCATGAATCGAGAGTCTACAGTGTTCTACTTGGAGACCCAGCCAGCTATGAAAAGTTTCAAAGGAAAGGGTGGCTAGATTACTGTCTTAGCCTTAATGGATTTGACGAAGAAATTGCTCAACAATTTCTAAACACTCTAAATAATGGGTTTGTAGTGGTAAAAGGGTTAAGAATTGAGTTCGTAGAGTAAATTGTGGTGGAGGTAACAAGAATGCCATAGGAAGGAGAGAAATGGTCCAAAGACATTGATTTACGCTCAGCTAGGGCACAGTTCACCTTGCATGATGATCCACAGTTAGACATTGATAAGAAGTAGGGAACCTCAAGGATATCATTGCCCATGGAGTACATGCATTCAAATATGTTCATCATATAATAATTCACTTGTGAAGGCCATTACAAATATCTCCACAGGCTGCATTTCAAGATCTTGAGCGCCCTCTAAATCTACCTAGAATTTTATTTAACATTGTGAAAAAAGAAAGCTTCTCTAGTTCAACCAGGAAAAGATCAGTCTGTTTCCCGTCATTGTTTAATCAAATTAATTGTGGAATGTGAATTAAATAAGCAATTGATTGGGACTTGGGATGAATTCTTAGCAATGGATGAAGTAGTGCCTAGATTGGTCAACCCTAGAGGCCAAGGTATAGGAAGAAGGGTTAGCACAACAATGGGGGTTTGCAAGGTAATTAAATGAACAGAAGCAATTTTTGAAGCCTCTTACTCTAAAGCTAACCCGTTTAGGAAAAGAGATTGCAATATTAGTACTCCTATTCCTAATAGGAAGAAAGGAAAAATAAAGGAAGCCGATGACATTCCTAACACCCCACCTTCCACGAAAACCAGGTCTGTTTCCAAGAAAGACAAGGGTAAAACCCTAGGATCAGAGGAATTAATTCTAGAACAACATCCACATAGTGATAATGTTAGCAACATAGATGATGAAGCCTTGCCCTCTTTTGAGGAAGTGATGCTAGAAGAACCTCCTGTAGAAACTATAGAGGAGGTGTCTATCAGTAGGAGGAAACACAAAGATCCTCCTTGCTCTTTCCAAACCCCTACTAGGAAGAGTGCAAGACTTTCTGCCAATGTCAGCAGAGATGACAAGTCTCCTATTAAATTTGTGAATGTAGAATCCTCTAAGTCTATAGAGAAGTCCTCTTCTAAGGCAAAGGTTCAGAAAAGTACAGATAGTGACACCATCTCCCACCATACAAATTTTGAAGCAACAGTTGATCCTAATATTGATTATATCCTCATATATAGTGATAGGGATTCTAAGGAGACAGAGGAATTTTTTGATGGCTCTGTTGGGAAAGATAGTGTTGATAATTCAAAAAACCTACCTGATGATGAATTCCCTACAATTAATGAGGATGTTTTTGAAAAGGTGTTAGAAAAAATAAGAAAGGATGGGTTAGATACGCTAGCTAAAGCAGCTGAATCTTGTCATGAGGATAAGGTAATAAAAAATCTTATTGTATGGAAAGGGGAGACTTCCACTTAGGAAGAAGCAGTAGAAACCCCTCATCCTACACCGAGATGGATTGATATACTTAATCAGGGACCCATGCCACCGCCAAAATTATCTATACCATTAGCTGCAGGGTTGATCTTGTACCATAATTTTGTATGGGAAAGCGCACAATGGAAATTAGAAAAGGAAAAATTGAAAAGAACCAATGATGAGAAATATCATCAATTAGATCAGAAAATAGATCAGATTGCATTGTTGGAAAGAAAGGGTTAAGTAGATTACTGAATTGATTCCTGAAGCTATAGCATGCAGGTCACCATCTCTAATATATGCTCTATTCCTTAAGGAATAGTTTGTTAATTTTAAATTAACCAGGATTGTAGAAGGAATGAATCCTTCTGTTTCAACACCTCATGAATTCTATCATGCATTTCAGTCAGCTCCCATGTTTATAAATTCTTATTTTATGTAAATTGTATTTACATAATCTTGTTGTACCATATCATAGGGAATGGAATTCACTATTGTATGTGGGTGATGTTCCGTTAAGAGCTGTGATCTCTTGGATGTAGATTGAGATAAGCAGGGAACATCAGGCCTTGTATACATAAATAGTTAAATAGATACACCCTTGCTGATGAGGCTTGAATTTCAACATTCCAGACAAACACTTATTGACTGTATCTTAGTCACTATGAACCCAAGTGGAGCCAACAAGGTCTATCTGGTCAGAGAGCAAGCATATTCAGATTGGGAACAACACTCATCATAGAATATTGAGGTTGCAATCACTAATTGTAGGCATAGATGGGTAAGGATGTCACATGATTTGAAGGTTCATGAACCTCATTCTCCATAGAAATTGACTCTTTCCACATGCCAAGTTCCATGGTATATAATCTTGGGTAGAGCACTGCATAATTATTGGATTCCATTAAGGTTCCAACGGCCTATTCTCCTGTAGCCTTTGTTAGCAGTAAATGAAAGTGCAAAAGAACGTGACATAGATAAAGAAGTGTAGAGGTGGGAAAGACTCTGGGAGATTCATGGGTATTTCAAATATGCTTTTGATGAGTCACAAGAAAATATTGCTAGTGACCTAAGGCTACAGGCCAGGATACACAACTTCATGATTCCTAGGGACCAAAAATAGGACAACTCGGGGTAATGATGAGCCTCTTTAAAGGCCATCTTTTCAAATGCTTTTTATTTTCTTTCAAGTAGTTTACTTGTAGAAGAGATACTTAAACTTATGGTTTTATATGTATATTTTATATGTGTAAGGACATAATTAGTAAAGTGGATGATAAGGGAAAATAATATATTTTCTTGAAACTGATGGATGAAATGATAAGATGTAGTAGTTATATGCTAATGAATGATCCTATTTCCTCTGCAATGTTTGTGGGTAGTTTCCTTCATGTAGCCATGTGCCTTGCAAGAGTATTAATTAGAACATAACACTTCTTTCCTGATATTAATGATGAAAATATGTATGTCTCAGATGTTGTGTGTGCATTAATCATTTTGCAAGGATCAGTCATGGAAAATTCAAGATCAACATCGTGATACTGAAGAATTCAAAAGCCAGCCATTGCTGCAAAGACACCATCGTGTTCAAGAGGTCGAACAAGTAGTTGAAGTAAGTTAAGGCGTTTCTACAGATCTTTGCATGAAGAATGAGTCAATTTAGTTTCCTATTAAAAGCAACGCGCGGATATAGAGGCACCACGTACTATATTCTGGGAAGACTTATTCTCTATGATTGATATTTTAGTTATGAAACATTATGTATATGTAACGATCCTGATTAATGTTGTGATCTTAGATTTAGGTATTAGTTGTAGATTTCCTTTAAATAAGATGACTATTGTAAGTCTTTGGAGTTAGTCGAGTTAGTTGATATTTTTTGAATAGAAGCTGATACAATTATAATACTGTTTTATTTATCCAAGTGTATTTTCCATGAATGAATAGAATGCACAAGTTGAGTTGAGTTCTATTATCTTGATTGTATTTCTATTCACTCATCCAAGGGGGCCCACTTGGTGAGTGAATTCCTTTTTTAGAGTAGAAATAATTTCCATGTTTTTAGAGGAGTAAAATAGAACTCTATTGTTCCTACAGCCACTAGTAACAGAACTAATAGATAGTTCCTGCAATAAAGGTGGATAGAGCATTTCCTATCCATGATTACTATTTTCCTAGAGCATGAGCATTTATTTGAGTTAGCGTATATTTCCTAAAGCTTAATGCATTTCAAATTCCTAGGTTTAGCCATGAGAATCAAGAGATTTTGAAGCATATACTTTGCAGATGCAATTCCAAGTTTACATCCCTAGTCGATAATTAAATGAGACTGAATGATCTAATTAGCAACCATTTAGGGTGTCCAATCCTAAAATAAGTATTCTAATGCTATGGGTTTCTAAGACAAGTTTTTAGCCAAGCACCCACACACTCAATCTCATCTTTCTTCTCTATTTTATAACTATTTGAAGGATTATTCTTAGTATCTTCAAAATAATGGAGCATGAATGGAAGGAAGGAGCTCATTCACTAAGGAGACAATTTTCACACAATTGGTCTACTGGCCCATTTAGAGAAAAAAGAATACCTTACGTGTAACAAAACCATAAATAGTTAGATTGTCTCCCATGATGTTAGAGATACCCATTTTAAGTAATTCCTTTGTAAAAATAATAGAGTGCCACACATGCTTTATGTAGGATCATGGTATGCCAAAAAATGGCGATGTAAAAAAATCAATTTTTTCACTCGTCCAAAAGCGCACCCGAAAGTTTGACTTTTGAGTAGGCCTGGGTGTCAGTACACCTGGCCAAGAAAAAAACCAAAGCTAAAACATTATCAGATGTCCGATAATATTGGACATCCAATAATGTTTTAGATTTGGCTTGTATCAGATATCCGATAATATCAAATATTCGATATTCATCAGTAATAATATATTGTTGCCTGTGGCTGCGTTCAACATTTTCATTGTGAAAACATTGAAGCAGCGAAGCCAAGTCCCTAAAATCCCATATAAGATACCTATCTGATATCAGATTTATACATTACACAAGGTAAGTGAAATTTAGTAGTTTCACTCTATTTTTTTTTTTTTGCATTGAAATTTATTATTTTTTATAAAAAAACTAGGTTTTATATGATATTGTATATTGTTTTTTAAAATTGATTATAAAGTAGAGTTGGAATTTATATTGTTTATTCTATTTTTTTTTTGAACCAGACATGGATTCAGACGAATCTAAAAACCCTCCTTCTCAGTCTGTGAACAATCCAGAACCACCTCAAAACAATCCCCCTCCTTCAGAAGACCAACCGTTCTCAGACTCTCGACCAATACAGGATCTCATAGGAGATAATCTAAATCAACTTAGAGGATATCAGAATAAATATGCAAATATCCCCACCTTGCGTCTTATGTTTTCCACGTTGAACTCAATTATTGAGAGCATGGAGAAACTTACAGAACAACACAATGTTGCACTTCTTTGGCCCAAATCCATGCACACCTAATTTGATGATGGGCTTGACTACAATCAAGTTATGGAGCTAAACATAAAAAAACATGACATATGTAACATTTTTGTTGATCCCAAAACCAGTTTAAAAGTGGACCCTAAAAAACCAAGTTGTCAATTAAATGGTGTACAAATGATGCAATACGTGACAACTTTTGGGATCGCTAGTGGATGATTTTTGATAGACCACCCCAAAAAAATTTGGATGTCCCATTCTATTTCATTCAGAAATTATATGTTGAATTTGTGCTCGGTCACAAAGTCAATTACTAGAGCACGAGACAAAACCAGGGCATGGGCTTAGGCACTCCCTAGGATAGGCCAGGGGTACAATGGGTGAAATCTCGCACATATGTCCCCCTCCTGAAATTTCACCACCTCCCATTGTACAACATCCTGACATTATTATTGAGGCCATATCATAGACTATTCAATCCATTCACACCTTGAGTGATCTACTTGTTAGGCAGAGTGTGACATTGTTGCCTCCTCATAATGATGCTTCTGGCCCATCCACATCTTCCACGAGCTCACATATTTTTGTGCCTCATACTTGCGTTATGTGCAAGAATATGTGCTTGGGTCCCCTGAATGATAGTGATGCATATAACTATGTGTTCAAGGTGGACGATACTACACAACACACTAGAGGCACTGAAGCACCCCATGAAGATGTGCATCAGGGGCATACAGAGCCATAGACTCCTACTGCTATGGTAAGAGTAAATAATTAACTTGTTACATTGTATTTAATTTTAAACGTTCATATTTTTAATATAATTTTCTTATAATGATTTCCCACTTATGTTTTTTATACATGTTTCATTTATGTCTAGTTGATGACAGAGGAGGAGATGGCACAGGTGGAGGGGTCCACGCTTTCGGCCATTTCATTTGGCCTTGACACTTCCACGGTACATACATTTTAATGTAATCATTGGTTTCCTTTTATTATAATATTTTATACATGTATTTTTTAATTTTTATGATCATCTTATTACATACTAATGCAGGTTTCACCAGCTGCCACTAGAGGGCAATGTGAGGGGGTTTAGGCATCTGGTGTTGACAAGGGGAAGGTAATTAAGTATTTTAGCTTAATTAAGCATACATTTATACTTGTCACTTGTGCATACTCATTTTTAATTACACGTTTTATTTGAAAGAGGGTGGTGTTTGATGATGTTGTGAGACTATTTCACCATGATAGAGTCACATGCATCTCAATTCGAAGTGATAGCCCCACAGTACGTATATTTCTAAATTTATTTGTGTATAGTTTACTATCAAGTATATATTTAATATGATCAAGTAATGATTGTATGAAACTTATCTATTTGACTTTGTAGGTCACCCCTAGTTTGAGGGAGGTAACATGCCAAGGGTTTGTATCACTGATGACCCAACCGAAATTTCCTGAAGAAAGTTCAACAGAGGTAAGTTTTGATGTTAATTGAGTTATATTTAAAACATGTATTTGCTACCAAGGATTTAACATTAAATAGTATAAGTCTTACATCAATCTCATGTTTGCAAACATATATACAGGTCAGAGTTGACATTGGTGGCATTGCCCCTTTGCAACTAAAGACATATATTAGGTCTCCTGACCACATGAGGAGACCGAGAGGTGAGGTACATGAGAGTTCAATTTAAAAAAAATATTATTATTATTGTTGACTATGATTTTAAATTTTTATCTATTATTTGTAGAAACCATATAAATTAAGTAATCTAACTTGGTGTTTCACTTTTGTGTTTGAATGCAGGATCCATTAGAGCCAAAGAGTAGTTCAAAGAGACTTCACTTTGATCATCCACCAGTAGAATAGAATGTCCTAGAAACATTTGTAGTTGAACTTCTTATGTTGAGATGCC
>MU226946.1:1957933-1990796 GCA_018584345.1 Thuja plicata
AATTTTAAGTGTCATTTCCACTCCTAAAGTGCATAATTTTAACACATGGTACTCGATGACATCTACATTCCAATCCCTACATTTAGAAGGCACAAGAAAAAAATAAGTTTATAGGTCAAGCCAAAAAGATTATGAATGTATAAGTAACTAAGCGAACCAAAGAACATGACTAGCCAAAGCATAGTGAAGTTTACCATCATAAAAGATCTGGGCTAATCAAATGCACACCTCAATCTCCTATATCTATCATATATGTATCCAACTACCCTTACAATCCACATACAAAACCAAGTTTATTGGCCAAGTTTAAAGTAGAAAACTACAATGAACATGTATTGAACATAACTGAAATCAACATGGAAAACCTTACAGTGAGTTCCACTTACCTACTGAAGTGTGCTTGAAGGGTCATCTCTTTGCTTGAGTGTATTCAATATTGCTTCGTCCAAATTTCCTTTGTCTTTGGTTTTCCTTGATGTTTCAGCAACTTAACATTGACTGCTATAACAAGTTGTGAATACATGAGAATGGTTTTGTGATTCTTGTAGTCTTCAAATGCGGGAATACCATTATTTATAATTATGTATGTGTGCAACCATGTTCCCACAACATGTGATCTTGTTGGATATGTGAACATATCATCATCTGTTATCAGTTGTGCAATTTTCTGCTTTCCTCGTACAAAATGTGCTAACCAGTAATATGATCTCTCATCATTCCCCTGTGGTGCAACTAATGCAAAAACATATCCTATCTGTAGAAGATCTAAAAGATGGTCGTAGTCAAGTGAACAATCCATGTCATCATTTATTACAGAGAGTGTGACAAATAAAGGACTTAGATAATGTGGAACCCACGTATTGACCCACTCACTTGACTCACATTGATCCTAATCACATTGAAGACACCTCAGATAAAAACAAGCCAACTCTCAGGTCCAAATGGTCCATGTACTAGCATCTAAGCTTTGAAATGAATGCATTTTTGAAGAATATTTCAGGGTTTGACAATCCAACCTATGTCCAATTGTGCCCAACTCAACCAAACAAAATAATTTGCACACCGCTGAAAATAGAGTCCCCCTTGTGATAATGCTGAAGTACACCAATCAACAATAGAATGAGCATCAAGGAGTTCTACACCTGAAATCCTCAATTGCTCCTTAACTAGAGCTCTCTTTACACATGTACCCGCTCTATCATGCTCCCCTTTTCCATGACCAGCCTAAAAAAAACTCCAAATATGAGGTACACCTCTCTCTACATGCATTCTACATAACCAATAAAACATACGAGCATTTTTGAATTGACCTATGCAATTATCTGACCAAATGAGATGCCTATCCATAGAAATATCATTTTCCCGCACCCACTCAAAATAGTTCTCAAAGAAATGTTGGACATACTCATGAGAGTGAGATCTATCATCGCTCATATAAAAATAGTATTCTTGGATTATCTTTCGGTCATCTTCTGTACTTTCAGGGGAATGTCTATATGTTATGTGCACAAAAATAGCAACCTGAATAGAATTGTAATATTGAGCTTGCAACTCATTTTGGGGCTGCAATCTATAGTTCTCTACAAAGTTAAAGACTGATATAATAGTGCCAATTGAGAAAGTGTCCTTACAAATCCTGAATTGTTGATCCAACCACTGAGACCTGTGACTATGCCTTGCATACTTGTAAAAAAGATTCTTCCTAAAATCTAAAATAAAATCAGCTACATTGCATTCTTTTCTAACCAACTCACATCTAGAACCTTCACCTCCAATTTTCAATGTATATTTAACGGTTTCATATACCTTTTTTGGGACAATTTTCTTTCCAAAATCATGTTCACAGCCTTCATGAAAACATGAAACAAACTTCACTAGCCCACCACACTCTAAGCACTTGTAATTTAAGCAATCTTGTCTATAAAAGAAACATCCATCATCTCTAGGACATAAAAAATGATCTAGAAAGTCTCTTGATGATTTTGGAAGAGCACTTGCACCACACTCCTCCAAAATTTCACTAGTATGCAAAGTAAAATGAATGGATCATACTCATGATACATTGAAAACTCCACATGATATTTGCAACAACAGGTATTTTGACTCTTAAGAGGCACACAAAAAAAGGCTTCAGTTCTTCAAAATCTCTTTGTGATATTTGCAATGTTGGATGTGTATCACAAAATTTTTTGAACAACAATGTTTGACTCACCTCAAAATAATTTTTTGGATGCGGGGTGCGGTCTCGAATGCTAATTCTCAACTTCAAGACATCCTTCACATTTGGTGACACTCTTGAGTTAGATTTCCAAAATAGTTGAATTTGATCCTTCACATCATCAGTAAGCTTCTTATCACAACATGGAAGTCTCCCACCATAAGCCCATGTATCATTTTGAAGGGGATCATCAAGTCTTTCTCTTCTTGCAAGTGCTCTATCCAAAGTTTTACGATTTAGGTTCAAGTCAACACAAGTTTGTATCATCAAATGAGCCTTTCTCAAATGATGACTTACTAAGGAGGTTGTAATAACCCTCCTAGCGGCTCTCTTGTCTTTTTCCTTTCTATTCTTCCCAATGGAATTGAGAGCACTAAAATTATTTCTCACAATAATAGCATTCATCTCCTTTTTCTTGTTCACACAAATATTCAATTTGGCTAGAATAGGTCTCATCTTCTGCATCTTTAACAACTGCATAAACAATTGACATTGCTCAACCAATGTCTTGTGGCTAAAAAATTGATCAAAATTTTTTAAAACCCACAACCGAACTGTTCTCTCTGATCGCTTGCCATCAAAATTGCTCATTATGTTCTCATCAATTTCAAGTAGCCATTTTGTTGTTCTTGAAGGTCTCAAATTTAAAGTTTGTATTTCTTCCTCACAAGGGACTTCATTTCTCATATAATTTGGAGATGTGTAACGCTGATTTGGTTCTTGTGCACCATTATCATTGTCAATTCCTTCATATCTGAATAGTGGATTATCATTTCCAATGTCCACACTTCCATTGTCCACATCTACATGTTCATTTTCAAAACCTACATTTTCATCTTCAATCCCTACATTCTAATTTTCAATATTATTGTCATAAATCGTTTCAAATTCATGTTCTTCTTCACTTGAAACTGCATTTAAGGGTGGGCCTATGCCCACATCTTCATTAAAATTCAACATACCTTGTCTCTTATTCTGATGGGAAACCCTATCCATTTCTCTATACACTTCAATCTCTTCATTTGTGAGCTTCCTCTTCTGTTTATGCTTTCGATGACTACTACTCCCCATGGTGAGACCAAAAAGGTGATGCAACCTTTGATAATATAGAGATTCCAACAAAAAGGGTAAAAAAAGTGTTTTTTGTCTTTCACAACTAATATCCCGTGAATTTGGATACCAGAGAATCAATTTTTTCTTTTGGATACCAGCGAAGACTATCAGATATCCAATATTATCAGATGTCCGATATCTCCCACCCAGATTTGGATTGAAGCTTTTAATTTTCATCCTATTTTTATTTTACTTTATGTATTACTATGATATTTAAATAATATATTAATGTTATATTAATATTAATATTATATTTATATTAATATTATTATATTAATATTAATATTATTATTATATTAATACTAATATCATATTAATATTATTTTAATATTAATATTTATATTAATATTAAAATATTATATTCTCTACCTAAGAGAGAGAGAGAGAGAGAGTAGAAGTAGGAGAGAGGGAGTAGGTGTTGACAGGACTTTTTGACCGGTCCGCCAACAGAGATAAGTTGTCACCAAGTACTGGAGTACTGGCCAACTTTGCCTGTAAAGGTTGTCTGGGGAATAAATTCTCTAGGCCTTCAAGTATGTGAGAGTCGAGTCTCGCTAGTGTGGGAGCTAAGTTGGGAGTGTGACTATTTTTGTTTGGGGGGATAGCTGGTTTTCTTGGCTCATCTTCTCTAGGGATTTCGTTAGGTTGGGGTGTCCTGCAAGCATTTAGACTATCAAAGAAACTTCAAAAGATACGTGAGGGTTAGAAGTATTCCATTCTATCTATAGTTGTGCAAATACATTTAAAACAACAACCAAGCTCCAACATGCTACACTAAATACTGAATGCATATAGAACCATCAGTTCATACATATTTAATAGTGAGGTGAAAAGAAGGTCGTTAATCTACTTAAAATATTAGAGAAAGGGACATTAGAAACATACAACACAAAAGAGTATTAACTCAGAGATCAGAAGACCCAACAACAACATTGCGAGAATTCTTCCTTCTTCATTAATGGTTTTCCAACATCACTGGTGTGTACAATAATGGCCCTAGGGGAGCATCTATCTACTGAGAACCTCTAAGAACTAAGGAGCATTGAGCTCTGCCACTACAAGAAAAGAAATGCTGAAATGCTATAGCTATAGAATACAAAATCATGAATTATGCCGACACTTGTAATGGGGTCAAACTTGTTATTGTTATGCAGATGTTAGCCCTAAAATTAACCTAACTTATCTTTAAACTCAACAATAAAATACATTTTTCGGTGGCCGGTACTACCTGCACCACGCTAAAACTACCTCAAAGAGAGTAGAGGTATGATAGATCAGCAAAAGAATACAAGAAAAGAGGTATGGAAGAATCAGCCTCGAGAAGAGAGCCAGAGGGAGAATAGAAGAAATCTGATTCCCCAGGGATCGAGGCTACATGCCTCATCAATGTAAAAGTAGCTCACTGTCTCCAATGCACCAGGTGTTATGCTGGAGTGGCACCTTGGGAAGACCACCTGTCAGAACCATCCCTCGGGTTGATGTGCCTTGCTGGGGTCACCTATTTTCTAACACCCTTATTAACTGCTTGATAATGACTGGTTGGCTCCGGGGAACCTAGACGCAGGTCATCAAAAGAATACAAAAATTGTGGATCCGAAACTCTGGGATCCGGAAGCTTGCACTCAAAGAATAAAGTGTTGATAATGTGGTGACTGATCATGTAGTGGGTGTTGATACTATGTCCCTTCTCATCTAGTAATTTTTTTGTGCTTTTTCGGGAATAAGATTTTCTTTTTTGGGAAAAAGAAGACCGACATTGTAAAACCCTAAAATGGTCAATTTTAGAGGTTTCCCTAAAACACCTGTTATAAGCGGCTGAGATACATAATGTATTGGAATGTTGGTGTACTATTTTGCTAGATAATAAGAAAGGTTGCACGGCTATGTAGGTGGATGTAGCCCAGGTTTTGGGTGAACCATGTTAAATCTATGTGTTATCTGTGTTTAGTTTCTTTCTTCTATTGTTTCTGCGTATAACTATTTGTTCTTATATTGTTCCACTTCTGTCAAACCCTAACAATTGGTATCATAGCAAGGTTTGTTGTTGTAGATTGACAAGACTTTAAGATTTGACTGGGAGCAATGGAGGATTCCAAATTCAAGATTGAAAAATTCAATGGCCAGAATTTTCAGTTGTGGAAAATGTAGATGGAAGATTATTTGTATCAAAAGGACATGTGGAAGCCATTAGAAGGAAAAACCAAGAAATAAGGAACTATGTCAGCAGAGGACTTGGAGGTATTTGATAGGAAGGCACTGGGATCTATTTGATTGTGCCTTGCATCGTCTATAACATTCAACATATCAAAGGCAACAATGACCATAGAACTGATGGAGACATTGGCTAAGTTATATGAGAAAACTTGAGATTTGAATAAGGTATTTCTTATGAAGCATTTGTTTAATATGAAAATGGGTGAGGGAGGATCTATATTGAATCATTTAAATGAATTTAATACCGTCACCAGTCAATTTTCATCCGTAAAAATTGTATTTGATGAAGAGGTTAGGGCTCTCTTACTTTTATGATCTTTGCTAGAAAGCTAGAATAGTTTGGTTATGGCTGTAAGAAACTCTGTCTCTAGTTCAAATACTTTGAAATTTGATGAAGTTTTTGGTTTTATCCTAAGCGAGGAAATGTGACAAAAAAGCACAGGTGAAATTTCAACCTCATCAGGTTCCGCTTTAAACGTGGAGAACAGAGGAAGAACAAGTGAAAGAGGAAAAGGCCCTTCGCATGGCAAGTCATGAGGGAAGTCAAATAAAGGATGTTCTCAATCTAAAGGAAGGAAAGATTGCTAGTACTATGGAAAGCCTAGTCACCTAAAGAAAGACTGTTGGTCTTGGAAAAACAAACAAGGAGACGAAAATGAAGATAACAGGAAGGAAGCTAATGTTGCAAGTAATAATTTACAAGATGCTTTAATATTATGTTTGGATAATGTTAATGATTCCTAGGTAATTGATTCTGGGGCTTCATTCCATGCTACACCCCATAGAAAATATCTTCAAGATTATGTTCAAGGTGATTTTGGATAGGTATATTTGGGTGATGATGAGCTCTGTCCTATTGGTGGGAATTGGAAAATAAAGATCAAGTTGCCAAATGGAAATGACTGGGTACTACAGGAGGTAAGGCATGTCCCTAATTTAAGAAGAAATTTAATTTCTGCAAGACAACTGGGTAGTGAAGGCTTCATAGTCATGTTTACATACAATGTCTAGAAGGTCACTAAATGTTCATTAGTAGTAGCTAAAGGTTCAAAGATAGGCACATTATAACTGTGTAATGGTAACACTTATTCTACCTTAGTTGCTACTGATAATGTTAATGTAGGGAAAGCTACTATAGGTGTTGCAGGAATAGATTAAAAAATGTGGCACCATAGGCTTGGGCACATGGGTGAGAAAGGGATGAAAATCCTTTACTCTAAAAATTTGTTGCTAGGACTGAAAAATATCGATTTAGAGATTTGTGAAAACTGTGTTTATGGTAAACAGAAAAGAGTCAGATTTCTTAGAGTTGGGAAAGAAAAGAAGAGTGAGAAGTTAGAGCTAGTGCATTTGGATGTATGGGGAATAACTCAGGTATCATCTCTTGGTGTCTCTCATTATTATGTTATTTTCATAGATGATTCAACCAGGAAAACATGGGTATATTTTTTGAAACAAAAATTTATGTTTTTTAAACATTTAAGAAATGGAAAGCTTTGGTTGAGAATGAGACAAGAAAGAAGTTGAAGTGTCTCAGATCTGATAATGGAGGTGAGTATTGAAGCATAGCCTTTGAAGATTATTGTTCTATCAATAAAATTTGAAGGCAGAAGACAGTTCCAGGAACCCCACAAGGAAATGGTATGTCAGAAAGAATGAATAGGACAATCATGGAACGTGGAAGGAGCATGAGATTGCATGCTGGACTGCCCCTTCATTTATGGGTAGATGTTGTAAAAACTATAGTCTATTTGATAAATAGAGGACCTTCATCCTCTTTGGATGGTGGTATTCTAGAGGCAAAATGGACTGGTAAAAAGGTAAATTATTCATATGTGAAAACTTTTGGTTGTGAAGCTTTTGTCCATGTTGATAAAGAAAATAGAACCAAACTTGATGCTAAATCTCAAAAATGTACCTTTATTGGATATGGAGTAGATGAATATGGTTATCGGTTATGGGATTTTGAAAATATTAAGATAATTAGAAGTAGAGATGTTATATTCAATGAGAAGGTCATGTATAAAGAGCAGTTGCAGGAAAAGAAGCATGAATAGGTCAGACAAGAATATGTGGTGTTGGATGAGACTCCTGAAAAAGGAACACCACTGGTACCTAATTCTCAACAACAACAGGTTATCCCAAAAACTCCTATAAGTGTTATACATTCTACAAGGTCAAGTAGACCTCCTGAAAGGTTTTCTCCTTCTTTGTATTCCATTTTATTGACTGATTCTGGTGAACTTGAAGAATATGAAGAAGCAATGCAGGTGGATGCCAAACAACATTGGAAGCTGGGTATGAAAGAGGAGATGAACTCCTTATTGAAAAATAAGACTTGGGACTTAGTCCCTTTACCTGAAGGAAAAAGAGCCTTGCGTAACAAATGGGTTTATAGGCTAAAGGAGGAAGATGAAGGAAAGAAGAGGTATAAGGCCAGACTTGTGGTAAAAGGTTTTGCACAGAAAAAGGGTATAGATTTTGGTGAAATATTCTCCCTTGTTGTAAAAATGAATTCAATTAGAATTGTACTAACTCTTGTGGCTACAGATGACTTGCATCTTGAACAAATAGATGTCAAAACAACTTTTCTCCATGGATATTTGGAAGAGGAAATTTACATGCAGCAACCAGAGGGATATGAGGTCAAGGGTAAGGAGAATTTGGTGTGCAGGTTAAGGAAGAGTCTGTAAGTCCTAAAGAAGGCACCCCACCAATGGTATTTAAAATTTGATAGTTTCATGGCTGAATAAGGTTTCCATAGATGTCATTCTGATCACTGTGTATATTTTAAGAGATTGGGTAATGGGAGCTACATTATCCTGTTACTCTATGTTGATGACATGCTTGTTGCTGGGTCCAATATGCAACACATAAATGAACTTAAATAGAAATTAGCAAGGTCATTTTCTATGAAGGATTTGGGTGCTGCTAAGAAAATCCTTGGTATGAGGATTACACGAGATAGGAAAAATAGAACTTTTAAATTTGTCCCAAAGTGAGTATATAAAGAAGGTGTTGAAAAGATTTAATATGCAGGATGCAAAAG
Source organism: Thuja plicata (assembly GCA_018584345.1). NCBI lineage: Eukaryota > Viridiplantae > Streptophyta > Pinopsida > Cupressales > Cupressaceae > Thuja > Thuja plicata. Next base: position 1,966,528 of record MU226946.1, read on the forward strand.
CAGTCAGTACACCTTTGGCTAGTCATTTCAAATTGAATAGGGAAATGTACCCAAAGGCACAGGAAGAGGTAGTTAAAATGTCTAACATCTCATATTCATTAGGTGTTGGTAGTCTGATGTATGCATTGGTATGCACATGACCATATATTGCTCATGTAGTGGGAGTTTTTAGCAGGTATATGAGAAATTCAGGTATGGAACATTAGAATGTTGTCAAATGGATTCTTTGATATTTGAGAGGAACTACTACAAAGGCATTATGTTTCGCAGGATCCAGTTCTGCTTTGAGTGGATTTGTTGACTCTGATTTGGTAGGAGATATTGATACAAGGAGGAGTACTACAGGGTATGTTTTCACTCTTGGGGGTACTGCAGTCAGTTGGATTTCTAGATTGCAGAAAGTTAATGCACTTTCAACTACTAAAGCTAAGTACATAGCTTCTATGGAAGCTAGCAAGGAGATGATTTGGTTAAAACTTTTTCTAGAGGAATTGGTCAGAAGAAAGAAGATCGCCCATTGTACATTGATAGCTAGAGTGCCATTCATCTTGCAAAGAATTCTGGTTTTCATTGAAGGACAAAGCACATACAGCTCAGGTACCATTTTATAAGGTCTAATTTGGAGGATGTCCAATTACGGCTTGAAAAGATTCACACAAGTGACAATCCTAAAGACATGTTCACGAAGGCAGTCCCCAAGGAGAAGTTGGTTTCTTTCTTAGCTTCTATTGGGCTTCTTGATTGATGGTCATGGAGTTAATACACAACAAAGTCTTTTATCCAGTAGGATTTGCACATACTACATTGTCATCTGGTTTTAGTCTCCAAGTGGAAGATTGTTGGGTGTGGAGCCTGATCAATCTCCAAGTGGGAGATTGTTGATATTGTGGCGACTGATCATGTAGTGGGTGTTGATACTATGGGAATAAGATTTGATTTTTTGGGAAAAAGAAGACCGACATTGTAAAACCCTAAAATGGTCAATTTTAGAGGTTACCCTAAAACACATGTTATAAGTGGCTGAGATGCATAATGCATTGGAATGTTGGTGTACTATTTTTCTAGATAATATGAAAGGTTGGACAATTGTGTAGGTGGATGTAGCCCAGGTTTTGGGTGAACCATGTTAAATCTGTGTTATCTATGTTTAGTTTCTTTCTTCTATTGTTTATGCATATAACTATTTATTCTTATATTGTTCTAGTTTTGTCAAACCCTAACATAAAGAATGTTCACAATGTATCTTGCTGGTGAAAATATCCAAGATTCGAAGAACCTTATTATCCATTACTAGTTTTAAATGCCTCCAAAACTTGGCTTATACCATCCTCATCTATATCCTTAATGTCGTCCCATCGGCCATGGACAACCTCAAGCTTCTCTTCAACTTCTCCCACCCCATTCCAGAATTCATCTACTATCTTCATGGCATCATGTACTCAGAGCATCCTCTTAGATAATATTGATAACCTTCCTTTGTCAAAGTCCCCGGCAGACTAATATAGGGACTCCATGAACTCATCATACTTACTAAGGACATAGTCCTCTGGGGTGCATGTTTCGGTGGTGAAGGGGTAGACTTGTGACACCCTTACCACAAATGCATTGAATAGGCCCAAAGGATACTGGGCCGTAGTTACTTTCTCTTGTAGGACCTTAACCAGTTGCTTGCATTCCTTTATATTGAGGCCAAGTCTGGAGTACTGGGCCCGGAGGGAGTCATATGATTCTTCCCCCAAAATTCCTGTCTCAGTGACAACTTCCTCCCTGGCGTTGAAGACCTCATCCAACCCGACCTTCCATTTTTCATACTTTTCTAAGTCTTTCTCCCACAAGATAGTAGAGACGTTCACCTGACTAAGGAGAATACTGATCTGATAGAGATCCAGGAGTGACATAACTAAAAATTGCCTCACGACGACTATCTTCTCGATGATCCACCCATCCACAGCCTAGGCCTTCTTATTCATGGCCCTTAGAGAATCCATGTCACCCTGTACAAGATGTAATCCAAAGGTAGAAGCTTCTAGGTGGATCTTAGCCAGGGCCTGTGTGAGTGTTGTTAGAAGTACAAGGATATTTGCATTGGTTTCTCTTTCCTCCTTTAGCTCCTAGGTCTATTTATCATATCGGGCCTCCACTACCTTGGTGACCTCCCTCAGTAGGTCCAAATCGCCCTACTTATCTCTCCTCCCCAATGTTACCTCTGTAATAGTATAATCCTATGGCCTTACTATTGCTGCATTTGCATCTAGGGGAGGTGTTGCAGTTGTCACAACTGTACTTCTTGTTAGACCAATCTGGAGGGTATGGAATGTCCGGGCCTTCTTAGGTTTCTTGGCCTTTGCATTTTGGGCCATCATTTTGGTTAGGGAGAGTAGAACACTTATTGCTACCACTCGGGCCTTCCTCTTTCTGAATTCCAGCAACCATTGGGGCAGATGAGGTGGCTTTGTTGTCAAGGTCTGGGTATAGGGACTCCCTTTGAAGTCCGGCGGTGCATTTCCAGTGTCTACAGTGTCATCAGGCTCTTTTTATTTTTCCTATTGCTACTCAAGTGTTCCTTCTCTCCAGCGGCCTCAATATCTTCCACCTTGTTGGCGTCCTCTTTCGTGATGTCCGGGGTTCCTCCTCCATTGGTGTCAACATCACTTGTATTTTTGGGGATTTCGCTGTCCTTCTTAGCATCAAGTGAGTTAACATTTTTATCCTCAGGGGTTCTCCCCTCATCCTGCTGCTGTTGTTCTTCCTTGACATCAATGGTTAGGATAATTTCCTCCATTAGAATGTCTTCTAAAGGCGATGGAGGTGTTTGTCCTAAGTTTAATGTTTGGGCTGCTGTGATCACCTCCCCAAATGTACTCCAGGGCATTTGATCACCCGAAGTAACCAAAGGCATTTGGAGTGTGATGAATGGGGGTATAGTTGATCTCATGGGTCCAGTTTCCCAGTCATCAGTTACTCATCTAATATTTAACTTGGTTCATTCTTGGTCTCTTGGACTGGTGTTTTCTCCCACTCATCTTGCTCCTTTTGCATTTCTTCTCAGGCTTCCTGCTCTATGGTAGTTTCTTACTCCAGGGATTCCTTATCAATAGATATCTCCTCCTCCTTAGCGGTGATCTCTTATACTACATGATCTATATCCCCATGCAGGTTGATGAGCTCATCCATCTTGAAGATATCATAAAATTCTTCATGCAAGGAGAGGTATCTGAAATATTCTCAAGTTCAGGGGAATCTGAACTGACATCTTCTAGGGGCATGTTAGGCATACCGGGGCCTGCATCCATGCTTGGGGTGGGGTTCACCTTCTTCTTCTTATTTCTCTATAGTGAGGCCCTAGCATCTAGAATAAATGTAGACTCCACCTCAGCAAAAGTCTGTCTGCTTATAAGTGTGGCCAATGACAGGGATCCCACTGGGTGAGCAGATGCTACCGGAGTTGCGACGAGGCCCTGAGATAGTTGCATGCTTATTCTATGGCTTGTTAGCCTCTACACCTCCATTTTATCTTATACTTGTGCCATTATGGGGAGAAAACCATTGGGAGGCACCTGGGGTAGGGTATCTTCTATCTCCTTCCCCTTTCTTGTGCTGGGTCTTGCACCTCCAGAGGTCAAGGCAGACCTCCGAACAATTGGTCCTTTCCAGGTTCTCCTTGGACACACCCGCTCAAAATATTTATGACTATTTTGTACAATGGTGTGACATAATCCCTCAATTTTTAAATCTTTAGGGGTGGCCCAATATATCAGAGAGAGAGATCCAATTTATCTAACCCCTGTTCTTTGTATAATGGGTCCTCCAGTGACCCGTCATCTGAAAAACCATTTGAGAAACCCCAAAGGTTGAGGGCTTTCATCAAGCCTTTAGACATCTGTGAGTGTTGGCAGGCCCAGAGAACAAAACTATATTAGAAATCTACCCAAAAATCTTCAATATCTTCTTTGTGTGGTGGGAACGCCCGGGGAAGCACTAGTGCTATCTTACCCAATGGATCAAAATTGTTTCTGGTATGGTGGAATTTCACTTGTCCCAGACTCTTTAGTTCATTGTCTGCCTCCTTTACTGTGGCCAGACTGCAAGAATAGTTCCCACAAGAGATTGGGAATAGAATGTTGGTAACCTTCTTCAATGTGAAGAGGGCGTGCAGCTCAAGAATTCATCTCTAGAACTCTAAAAGAATAATTCTATCCCCGCAATATCAAGGAAGAAGATAGGGTTTCCCAATGAAGCTAGTCACTTGAATATATGTGTGTTGCTAATTGAATGAAGTAATTCCTATAAGTTCTCACCAGGTTCATTACCTCTTGCAATAACTGATATCTAGAATCCTGAGTAAGTATCAAAACATTTTGGTAAATGAAGGCATCATTTACCCTGCAAAAGTCTGGGAAGCTTCATTCCCACTAGACCTGGGGATAATGATCTCATGGTGTTTACTGGCTGGGACCATTCTCGAGAATGCCCATTGTATGTAAATGCTGAAAGGCAGGTCTCTATTGGACTAGTGCCCATAGTACATAAGATTTCATGTAGAATTTGGAGGTCTAGAGGACGCTCTTCAACTGCGTGTCCACATGGTTGGTGATGAAGGCCACCCAATTGAATGTCTGATTGCAAGTAATGATGTAGTAGAGGAAGTAATACATCCATGCCAAGAAATCCTGGCCATGGGGCTCTCCAAAGATCCTGCATAGGAATATGATTCCTACTTGGATAGTTTCTTTAAAATCCCCGTGGGAGATCTCCAACTTCATCTTTTTATAGTCCCTTCTCAAGGAAATCACCCAATGGGTGTTGAGATGTTGTTGGGAGATAAGGGAAGATTCTTCAAAATCCTTTAATGATGTGTCCTGGGTGAGAACTGAGGCTCCCTTGAATTGAGGGATCCCCAACCCTAAATAAAAAGTTGTTGCACCTAGATTGACGATAGTCATTGGGTAGTGCAACAGCCAGGGATTAGCAAGCAAGATAACCCAAGTGGAGGTGTTGTAGAGAATCGCCAGTTAGAGTATCAGCTTTGGTGCTTGCACCAAGTAGGGAAAACTTGTAGCTTTGATGATCCTAGAGGTAGCCAAGTATTTTTTCCATATCATCTCCGGCGGTCCTCTGGTCGTAGATGGGTTGGACCAAGCCTTGCATTTCAGCCCAAATTTCAGGCTCTGTGTCCATTATATCTTGTAAATTAGAGTCCACCTTGGACCCTATGAGAGCAACCTTCTTTAGCTACTTGGAGGTTAGCAGCAGCATGGCTAGCATCTTTTTGGCCTTAGTTTTTGTAGCTACCTGAGTGGAGGTAGTTGGCAGTTCTGGGCTATCAGGAGGAGCGATCACTTTAGACATTTTGATCAATCCATCTACAACCTGCAAGACTGGAGAACCGTCAATACATGATATAATAAAAATAATATTTTAAGGATTCCAGGGAATTCACCACCATTTTGCACCTGCTCAAAAATGTTAGCATGCATCAAAAATCCCAGAATGTTTAAAGTTAATAAGGATCAGATTCTGACAAACACCCGGAGGCTTCGGGGCATTGGTTTAGGTGAAAAAAATGGGATGAAGACCTGGGGTTTCTCAGCACCTGGAGTCTAGAAGAACTAGCCATTTTTGACATGACCAGTGGAGGGTCATACTTGGCTGACATGGGTCGTTACATGGCCACGCGATAGGCAGCGTAAAATGCATTAATGGTGACAAGTGGGTTGATACGGGGGAAGTAAATTCTATATGGGATGGGATTTTAATGCCCACTCATGGGAAATTAATCCTTCCATTAAGATGGTATTACAAAGGAGAGAGAAAGCTATGATGGCTTGAATGAGCAAGGTTCTGAGTTTGAGCCATGGTAGATACCTCACTAACGAGCTTGATAATTGGTTGAGACATGATGGACTACAATGAGCTTGACATAGATGGAAGGATATACATAGAATATATATGAAATATATAGGAGTCAAAGTGTTATGAGGGTTGAAGCACAACTTGTAGGATGACCATAAAAATGGATGTATATATAGAAATGTACAGGAAAACTACAATATATACACAATATACAAAAGCACTTACAACATTCTACAATAGTGTACAAAATATACACTAAACTACAACTGCACAGAGGGAAGAAAACCCTTTAGCAAAGCCAACCCACCAATGGGAGGTGAAGTCAAGACCAGGACCAGAATCAAAAAGATGAAATAGAACAAAGAAAACAAGTAAAACAAGCGAGAAAACCGGGGAAACTGAAACTAGAGAGGATAGAGCTGAAGGCTTACCTAGAAAAGAGGAATGCAGGAAAGATGAGCATAGGAGGCACTCTTCAACAAGTTAACCTAGAATTGACCATGGAAGCACTACTGCTTACTATTGTTTGATCATTTTTAATCACCAAAGCAATATGTACTTAATCATTTTGAATCGCCTTAATCACTCTGAGTGTTTTAATCATGGTAAATGTGAAAATGACAGGTATATTCTATTTATACCCTTAGGGTAAAAATAGGTTGCTTTCTCCCTACAAACTTTGTAACAAGGAAACCTCTGGACTCCAAGCCCAGGTTTTCCATGCAACCACATCTTCTCGCAAAAGAAGACATGATGAAAAAGAATCCCAGAGTTTGGGATCCAGCTGACTCAGAAGAACAAACAAATTTTTGGACTGGGCCTAGAGACAAAAGAAGATAGGATACAAAAGAAAAAAAAATAGCCCTCGCAGAGGCAAAGCCCAGAAGGAAAACAAAGGAAACAAAAGAAACCAAAGGAAAGCAATAGCAAAAAAGGGGGACCCAAAATTTTGCCTACAAAATGTAGGGATGCGTATGTAGGGCATAATAAATGTAAACTATCTGGGACAAATACCTTAGCACATTCGAGAACTTCAGAATCCTTGGTTTAAAAAAATGGAATTAATCTTTACCTAGAGCATTTTTCTTGCGAAGTGCGAGGTGTCTGAGAAAATCCAACTCATCATTCATTCAATCTTTCGGTCTTTCATCAGTTGTGAAGTGTGTGCTTTGAAAGAAAGCCAAGCCGATGACCTTCAGGAGAAGCAGAGAGGAGGCACTACATAAATCAAACCAAAGTCATCATATCTTGCATGTTTCCCCCAAATACTAGAATTCTCTATTCTTTAGTTCTTTCTCTTTTCTTTTTCTTTTTCCTTATGGAAAGGCGGTACTTCATTCACCATGAACCTTAAGATTTGCTAATTTTAATGACGGTACTTCTTTCACCTTGCCATCCAATTTCAAATTTATGAATAGGAGAGAAAGTTCCAGACCCAAGATATTTAATGATTTTTAGACTTAGTCAACAACCAGTGCAAGCGATCTTCCCTCGAGGTGTCTGATTACTTGCTTCTTAAATTTTTATTTTAATTGATGTCCAAACTATCAAGATGTGAATCTAATAAAGATCACCCATAAACTTTTACCATACTTACAAAATAACTTCAGAGCATGGACAAATTCTACTATGCTAGTTCAATAGATTACAAATTCACCGGGATGTACAAGGTACCATTCCAAAGACTAGATGTTATGTGAAGCATACCTATCTACAAGAAGAAGGCAACATGCAAGGAACCCAGAAAAAAAAACAAAAAAATAAATAAATCCAAAAATAAAGGAAAACACAAAAAGGAAAGGCAGTCCCGGAGGATGGCCAATGAACTATTTACAAGGAACTCCAAACAGAGCACCGAGAAAGATATTTACAAGCAAGAACTTTACATATAGTACAAATTTGGACAAACTCACCACCTACCTCATTCAAATTAGTGCTTGAGAAATTTTCCATTGATAGGCAATGGGACGGCTTCTCCAGTTATATTGTTGAGGTGATAAGTATTTTCCCCGTAGATCTCATATATCAGATATGGTTCAAGCCAGAGCCGTTGAAAATAAGTGTGCTTTCCCTTCTTTTCCTGGGCCTTGTCCCACAAGAGGACCAAGTCTGAAATCTGAAAGGCCTTATACTGGGCTCTTCGGTCAAACCATAATTTTAATACTACTTGGTGATGCACAAAATGTTCAAGAGTTGCATCTCTTTGTTCCTCCATTTGCATTAGGTTCAAAAGACAAACTTCCACAATGTTATTTCGGTTTCTGAATTCCTGCATAAATTGTAAAACCGAGACTTGTAAGTTGATGGCGAATATTGGATTATGGCCATAAACTAGGTGAAATGGGGAAGTCCTCAGGGCTACCTTTATTTGGATGCGATTCGCGCAGAGGGCGAATCTAAGCTTTTGATGCCAATCCTAGGGGTTTTGTTCCAACAGATGTTTGATCACTTGAAGTAGATTTTTGTTGGTAGATTTAGCCACACCGTTACCCTAGAGGTATTAGTTGCTGGAGGACTTTAGGGTGATCTTTCTTTCATAGTTCCATTCGAGTAATTGCACTCAAGAAAACACCAGATCATTATCACAAACTATAGAAAAGGGCATTCCAAACTGGGTGACTATGTTTTCTTCTAGGAATTTAATGACTACATCTTCCATGTTGTTTTTGCAAGGAATTGCTTCAGACCACCAGTTGCAATAATCGGTAGCAGTCAGAATGTACCAGTGGTTGACAAACAATTTATGATTAATTTCCCCGATAAATTCAAATGCCCATTAGGAAAAGGGTCTAGCTTCGAAGACCGACTGCAAAGGCATGGTCAAGTTCCTCTCACGATGTGTCCCCATTTGGAAAGTATGGCATCTCTTGATGTGAGTGTAGACATCCTTAAAAATATAGGGCCAATAGTATCTAGCCTAGAGGATCTGATGGGCAGTAGCATCACTTAAGCCATGCCCAGTTCCAAACTACCCGTGAAATTCTTCAATCATTTTCACAGCTTGGTCCCTGTCTATGCACCGGAGGTATACCCCTTCATAGTTCTTGTGAAAAAGTGTTCCATTTTTTTATCATGAAGTGCGCACTTTTTAGCTGCAAGGCACGATGTTTGTTTGGTGGTAGCCCCTTTGGGTATCTATTGTTCAACAATAAGTATACTAGGATAGTATACCATGGATCTTTAGTAATGGAATCCACTGTATATGTTAGGCATTCAATATTTGGAGTTCCTTCTACCATCGCTCTACATAGTCCCTGGCCTTAGACTATCTTCATGGGTTGTATTTCCAAATCGTAATCTTGGAGGATGGCCATCCATTTCCCCCATCTTTCACCCAATTCACTCTGCAAGAGTAGAGACTTAATAGCCTGGTCCAAGATGATAGTGTGTACTTTGCTCTAGAGAATATAATGCCATAATTTCTTCATGACATGGACGAGAGCGAAGGCCTACTTTTCCAATGGTAAATACCAGACTTCGACATTCTTAAAAGGGGAGCTCATAAAAGCTATTGCTTGCTCTTCCCCTTCAACCTTTTGGGTCAAAACTGCCATGGTAGAATGTGGAGAAGCAAAGGAGTATATATGAAAGGGGAGGGAATAGTCTGGACTAGCCAAGAATGGTGCCTCCATAATCATTTATTTAATTTGGGTGAATTCCCTCTTTTCTTCAAGACTCCACTAAATATTTGTTCATCATCTCATTGAGTGGTTTCACTATCTCAAAAAATCCAGTGATGAACTGCTGGCTAAAATTTATCTTTCTGAAGAAAGATCTCATTTCCTTCTTGCTATCGGGCATCTGTAGATTTAGCAGTGCTTCAACTCTCTCAAGGTCAATAGATATACCCTTCTTGGAGGTGATATGCCTGAGCATCTTCCCTTTAGTGACCCTAAATATAAATTTCTTAGGGTTGAGGGATATTCCATATCAACAACATCTCTCAAAAAATTTGGGTGAGGTGGGTGGAGTGATCACACCTGTCCCTGGAAAAGATGGTCAAATCATCCATGTAGATGATTATGCACCGGTTTACTAGGCCTTCAAATGCAATTTCCATAGCCTTTTGAAATGTGGCCCCTATGTTGATTAGGCCAAAGGGCATCCTCCGGTATGAAAACATTCCCTACTTGGTGGTGAATGCCATTTTGTCTTTATCTTCCTACTTAACCATGACCTGGTTATACTCAGAGTACCCATCCAAAAAGGAAATCATCTATGATCCATTCATGATTTGCAATAGCTCATCCAATGAGAGGAGAGGGTGATTATCCTTTTTAGATTCCTTCTTCAGATGGCCAAAATCCATGCAAAGGAAGATTTCACCACTTTTCTTCCTCATAGGGATGAGGTTGGCAATGCATGCAGTGTTCCAGATAGGAAAGATAATTTGGGCTAACATTAATTTCTGAACCTCTTGGTGGATTAGAGGCTTGATCAGTGGGTTGACTGGTCTTTACTTTTTCCAGAAGGGCTTAGCATCAGGCTTTAGTGGTATGGTATGGGTCATGGTGGATGTGGCATATGTCTTCAAATCCTCATAGCCCCACGCAATTACATCAATGTATTCTTAGAGAACCGTGATAATATTCTCCTCCTTTGGGGAGCAGGAGGTTCCAATGTATGCCAATTTTTCTTCATCAGCCTGGCCGATTTTAACTTTTTTGAATTTTCATCCCTTTGAGGAAGATGATATCTTTTCCTAGCCCCAAGGGTTTGAGTCAAAGATACATTATAGTGCTACCATCCCCTTAGGGATGGTGTTGGTTGGTAAGTATATGATCCCATCATCTTCTTCACCCTACCTGGTATCTTCATGATCTCTTTCTTCCACTATCTGGTCTTTGAAGACACCAAAATTAGCCATGAAGGCCAGAATGTGTTGCTTGTCCTCAAAGACTTGAAAGTGGGTGATGTTTCTTAGAATGAAAAAGGTGGGGACCATCTCAACGGAGAATTTCTAGATCTGGGAGCCAGCCATTGGCTCAAGGGTGCTGGAAGATACAACAAGGGAATCCAGAATGTAGTTTCTTTTCTGGGGAATAAGGTCAATGTCGAAGGAATCAAAATATTTTATGAGGCTTCATGCCCGGTTGTAGTATGTGGCCATCCTTTTATCATGACAAGTGTATTGGCTTTGGACCTGTTTAACAATCAACTTTGAATCAATAAAGTGCCCAAAGGCAGGTGGTTCCTTTCCTTAGTGCAAATAGGAGTCTAAGGACCAAGGCTTCCTACTCTGTGACATTGTTCATGCAGTTGAACTACAGCCTGTAAGATGCAAGGAAGGATCTTCTTTGTGGGTTTATCAATTCCACTCTAGGCCCGCAACCTTGTTTAGACTGGGACCCGTCAAACTGAAGGGTCCACAAGTCATTGTTTGTTGTCTAGGGCTGGGAAGGTGAAGTGGCCTTTGGATTTTTTTTGGGAAGGTTGGGAGGAGTTTCCTCTAATTATGATGTCACATGGGTAAGGTTTCCCTCTAAAGAAGCCTATTATTTGGATCCCTAGACAGGAATCACCATGGGAGTACCGCCAGAATGATTGTTGGGTCTAGGAAAATCCACTTTGTGTTTCTTCTCCTAGAGGGTAGTGATATTGCAAGGCTCACACTCCAGTTTTGAATGTTTCTGATAATGCACCCAGCACCAAGTGCCATAAAAGAGTGTAGTAGGAGTTTCTGTTATACCCTGTGAGTTAACCTCACCCCTTAGCTTTTCATCCAGGATTTGGATTCTCTGAGAGACTATGGGATCTTCCTCAGGGGTGAAATCAGACGTGAGGATCTCGAGGGGTTGGTACACCTCAAGAGAAGTCTCAAAGAAGAGGACTTCATTCACCCTCCCAACTTTGGTGAGGGCGTGCTTCATCCTGGGCTCACTTTATACCCTTATCTAGTTAGATTCTCCCTCCCAGGGGAGCCATAAGTGGGAAAAGTCAGTGGAGAAATAGCCATTAAGGGACTTAGACCAATTCTGACTCAATAACATCCCGTAAGTTTCTAGGATGTCCACCACCTGGATGTCTATGAAGCCTTCTATCCTGGGGTCTTGGATGAGATGAATCCAGACGTTCTTCACCTCACCTACCATTTTTACAGTAGTTTTTTCTAGCTAGACTACTACTCCTTTGGATGGAGTGGGATGTAATCCAAGCTTCTGGCATATTGATAAAGGCATGATGTTGCCCGAAGTACCAAAATCTACCAAGAAATTGTGTAGGTTCTTCCCTTGTATGTTGAGGCTTAGTAAGAAGGGAGGATCCTCAGTATTTCCCTGAAAGGTAGCCACATTGGCATCGTCAAAGGTGATGGTCTTAGGTGGGTGATTGACCACTTCCAAGTTTCACAAGAGCTTTAGAAGAAACTTCCTCTACTTGGGACGGTTTAGAAAAACCTCCATCAAGTTCATGGAGGTGGTAGTTTGTTCTAATGCCTTTGTGATTTCAAACCTCCCCCCTGAGAATCATTGGCTTCCTTCGGCTAGGTCCTTAGCTTGGTTAGAGCTAGATCCTTTCAGTGGGAAGGAGTGATCAGTTGTGTTGTCTTAGGGAGGGGTATCTTTGGGAGGTGTAGGCATGTAAACTGGTCCTTTACCAGCCTAACTCTGAGTGTTGTAAGGAGTCTGTGGGTTGGTGAAGGCATTGGCCTCAAAGGCTAGAATAGATTCATCAAAGAACCCTTGCAATTTGGGTTCTTCTTTGACTTCCTTGTCTTCTCCAAAGAAGATGGTCTCACAGGTGAAGGCACCATGAGTGGGCTCTTGCATAGGCATTTTCGGGGGAGCAGGATCAGTAGCTTGTTGTTTGTCCAACTGGGAGATCATGATGACCTTCTATAGTGTGGCATAGTTCACCTCAAAATAAGAGCCAATGTCATGAAATCTACACCAGCTAGTCAAGGGTTGGAGTTCTGTGATTGGCATGAAATGGGTAGGTCCAGTGCTGCCCTGAGTGGTGTTTTGGTTCAGAGGAGGACCTCTGGTGTTTGCGTTGTTATTCTATTGCTGTTGGTTGGGCCGAGGCCCATTATTATAATTCCTTTGTTTGACATTGGTATTTCGTTGGCTAGAGAATATTTTCTCTCTCTGGGAATTGGCGTTGTGGGGCACAAAAGTCCCCACCTTCAGCTGTCCCATGTCCACAGTCAGTGAGCACAACAATCACTGGAGGGATTCAACCTTAGCGGACAACTAGGTGTTTGCGTTATAGTGTGAAGGTTATTGTGGTTGGTTCCCAGGGAAGGTGGTAGAGGCTACCAGAGTCGAGGACAACAATCCTCCAGCCACAGGCGACTAGAAGAAAGGTACTCTAGAAAGTTGTGTCAATGGTTGTTGCGTTTGCTGCAGCTGGTTCTAGGGAACAAATTATAGACCCGACATTGTTTAGACTTGTAATGGGTATAGGTACCTGGCCTGCTGGTCTATCGGTAGTGGTGGGGGATTCATGGCCATCATTGGGGAACCCATTGCCTGATTGGGGTTGTATCCCCCAACATAAGAAGTTCCATCAGGTATCATGTTAAAAGGCATGCTCTGCCCAATCCTGCTAGGGGATTTGTTCAAACCATGGGACAACTCCAAGGCTAGGTTGTAAACCTTTGCCAGAGTATTCCAGTCAGTGGGGGTGGTGGTTCTCCATAGGAGAGTTGCAACAAAAGGGTCCATTACATTGAGGTAAGTCTGGATGGTCACATCTATAGATGGGATGAAGGGACCCATGCACCGCTTCAAGGCATGTTGCAACTGATGGTTGAATGCTACAAGGGGTTCATTCGGTTCCTTCCTAATAGAGATAAACTAGCTGTGGGACCATGCTAGGTTCACATGTACATAGAAGGCCACCAGAAAGGTGTCCTCCATATCCTGCAACCTGTTGATGGAGTTGGCAGGTAGATTAAGGTACCAGTTCAACTCATTCTATCCCAAGGGCAGAGGGAACATCCAAGTCACAATATTTTGATGCTAGATCTAGTGTTGGTTCATGGTATCTTTGTATGCCTACAGATGTTCTTCTATAGTTCGTGAGCCTAAGTTATCATATCGGGGGTATATATTTTTTGCATGCATAGGAAGATCATTGGTTGCACCTGAAAATTGTCCCATTGGGGACCAGGTGTTCCCAAAGTATGTAGCCATTGGGGGTGTTGGGTTTTGACTAGATTGAGTGTTAGTCCCCAGGATTTTCTGGGATACTTGAGTATTCTCATATGTAGTAGATCCCCAGACAATGTTGGTTGGATTGGTTTTAGGGGTCTTCTTCTTTCAAGCAAGAGGCTTGAGTTAAACAAACCTTCCAGGATTGGGGGCTGATCTAAGGACTCTTTCGAATCATGCAGGTGAAAATGATCCAATCCCACTAAAGGCTTGATTCCCAAAACTATGGCTTGGGGAACCCTTAGGTGATGTAAAATCTAAATCCTCAGAAGGGGATGAGCTCATGCCCTCCTTCTAGTGCCAGTTTCTATTGAAGGGACTTTGTGACCAGTCTGCCAATAGAGATAAGTTGTCACCGGCTACCAGGGTACCGACCAACTTTGCCTGTAAAGGTTGTTCAGGGAATAAATTCTTCAGGCCTTCAAGAATGTGAGAGTCAGGTCTTGATAGTGTGGGAGCTAAGTTGGGAGTGTGACTATTTTTGTTCACAGGGGTAGCTGGTTTTCTTGGCTTGTCTTCTCTAGGGATTTTGATTAGGTCGGGGTGTCCTGCAAGCATTTGGACTATCAAAGAAACTTCAAAACATATGCCAGGGTTAGAAGTATTCCATTCTATCTATAGTTGTACAAATACATTTAAAACATCAACCAAGCTCCAACATGCTACACTAAATACTGAATGTATATAGAACCATCAGTTCATACATATTTAATAGTGAAGGGAAAAGAAGGTCATTAATCTACTTAAAATATTAGAGAAAGGGACATCAGAAACATACAACACAAAAGAGTATTAACTTAGAGATCAGAAGACCCAACAACAATATTGTGAGAATCTTTCCTTCTTCATTAATGGTTTTCCAGCATCACTGGTGTGTACAATAATGGCCCCAGGGGAGCACCTATCTACTAAGAACCTCTAATAACAAAGGAGCATTTAGCTCTGCCACTACAAGAAATGAAATGCTGAAATGGTATATCTATGGACTGCAAAATCATCAATTCTGCCAACCCTTGGAATGAGGTCAGAATTGTTATTTATACACAAATGTGAGCCCTAAAATTAACCTAACTTATCTTTACACTCAATAATAAAATACATTTTTGGGTGGTAGGTACTACCTACACCACTTTACAACTACCTCAAAGAGAGCAGAGGTATGACAGATCAGAAAAAGAAGACATGAAAAGAGGTATGGAAGAATCAGCCTCGAGAAGAGAGCTAGAGGGAGAATAGAAGAAATTTGATCCCCCGGGGATTGAGGCTACATGCCTCATCAATGTAAAAATGGTTCACTGTCTCTGATGCACTAGGTGTTATGCTGGAGCAGTGCCTTGGGAAGACCACCTGTCAGAACCATCCCTTGGGTTGACATGCCTTGCTAGAGTTGCCTATTTTCTGACACCCTTATTAACTGCTTGATAATGACTGGTTGGCTCTGGGGAACATGGACGTAGGTCATCAAAAGAATACAAAAATTGTGGATCTAGAACTCCAGGATCCGGGAGCTTGCACTCAAAGAATAAAGAATGTTCACAATGTATCCTGCTGGTGAAAATCTCCAGGATTCGGAGAACCTTATTGCCATTTACTATTTTTAAATGCTTCCCAAAATTGGCTTATACCATCCTCATCTATATCCTTAATTTTGTCCCACCGGCCACGGATAGCCTCAAGATTCTCTTCAACTTCTTTGGCCCCATTCCGAAATTCATCTACTATCTTCATGGCATCATGTGCCCAGAGCATCATCTTAGATAATCTTGATAACCTTCCTCTGTCAAAGTCCCCAAGAGACTGATATAGGGACTCCATGAACTCATCATACTTACTAAGGACATAGTCCTCCAGGGTGCATGTTCTGGTGGTAAAGGGGTAGACTTGTGACACCCTTACGAAAACTGCCTTGAATAGGCCCAAAGGATACTAGACCTCAGTTACTTTCTCTTACAGGGCCTTAACCAGTTGCTTGCATACCTCAATATTGAGGCCAAGTCTGGAGTACTAGGCCCGGAGGGAGTCATATGATTCTTCCCCCAAAATTCCTGCCTCAGTGACGGCTTCCTCCCTAGCGCTGAAGACGTCATCCAACCCGACCTTCCATTTTTCATACTTTTATAAGTCTTTCTCCCACAAGCTAGTGGAGACGTTCACCTGACTAAGGAGATTACTAATCTGATAGAGATCTGGGAGTGACACCACTAAAAATTTCCTTATGGCGACTATATACTCAGTGATCTAGCCATCCATAGCCTGGGCCTTCTTCTTCATGACCCTTAGAGTATCCACATCACCCTATGCAAGTGGTAATTTGGAGGTAGAATCTTCCAGGTGGATCTCGGCCAGGGCTGTGTGAGTTCTGTCAAAAGGTCAAGGAGATTTGCATTGGTTTCTCTTTCCTCCTTCAGCTTCTGGGTCTATTTATTGTATCGGGCCTCCAATACCTTGGTGGCCTCCCTCAGCAGGTCCAACTCACCCTGCTTATCTCTCCTCCCTAATGTTACCTCTATAATAGTATAATCCCTGGGCCTTACCTCTGTTGCATCTACATCTGGGGGAGATGTTGCGATTGTGGCAACTATGCTTCCTGTTAGACCAGTTTGGAGCATATGGACTATCTGGGCCTTCTTAGGCTTCTTGGTCTCTGCATTTCAGGCCATCATTTTAGCCAGGGAGAGTGGAATGCCTATTGATACCACTAGGGCCTTCCTCTTTCTAGATTCCACTAGCCATTGGGGTGGGTGAGGTATCTTTGCTATCACGGTTTAGGTATCAGGACTCCCTTTAGAGTTTAGCGGTGCATTCCTGGTATCTACAGTGTCATTGGGATCTTTTTATTTTTCCTATTACTGCTCTCCAGAGGCCTTAGTATCTTCTGACCTATTGGTGTCCTCTTTCATGATGTCTAAGGTTCCTCCTCTATTGGTGTCAACATCACCTATATTTTTGGGGATTTCCCCGTCCTTCTCAGCATTGGGCGAGTTAACATTTGTATCCTCAGGGGTTATCCCCTCATCCTGCTACTATTGTTCTTACTCAACATCATTCACTTGGATATCTTCCTCCATTGGAATTTCTTCCAGAGGCGGGAGAGGCATCCAACCTAAGTTCAATGTTTGGGATGCTGTGATCACCTCCCCGAATGTATTCTAGGGCATTTGGTCACCCAGAGTAATCAAAGGCATTTGGAGTATGATGAGTGGGGGTACGGTTGATCCCATGGGTCCCGTTACCCCAGTCATTGGTTTCTCATCTGTTGTTTACCTTGGTTCATCCTTGGTCTCTTGGACTAGTGTTTTCTCCCTCTCATCTTGCTCTTTTTGCATTTCTTCCAGGACTTCCTACTCTGTGGCAGTTTCTTTCTCTGGGGATTCCTTCTCAGTGGAGATCTACTCCTTCTCCTTAACAACGATCTCTTCTACCATGTGATCTATATCCCCATGCAGATTCATGAGCTCATCTATCCCAAAGATATCATAAAATTCATCATGCAGGGGAGAGGTATCTAAAATATTCTCAAGTTTGGGGGAATCCGAACTGACATCTTCTTTCTCTGTAGTGGGGCCCCAACATCTAGAATACTTGTAGACTCTGTCTCAGTGAAAGTCTATCTACTCATAAGTGTGGCCAATGATAGGGATCCTGTTGGGTGATTAGATGCTACCAGAGTTGTGAGGAGGCCCTGAGATAGTTGCGCACTTATTCTCTGGCTTGTCATCCTTGACACCTCCATTTTCTCCTATAATTGTGCCATTATGGGGAGCAGACCCTTGGGAGGCACCTAGGATGGGGTATCTTCTATCTCCTTCCACTTTTTTGTGTTGGGTCCTATAGCTCTAGAGGTCAAGGTAGACCTCCAAACAATTGGTCCTTTCAGGGTGCTCCTTGGACACACCCCCTCAAAATATTTATGACTATTTTCTACAATAGGGTAGCATATTCCCTCAATTGTTAAATCCTCTATGGTTGCCCAATCCACCGGAGGGAGATCCAATTTATCTAACCCCTGTTCTTTTTATAATGGGTCCTCAAGCGGCCCATCATCTAAAAAACCCTTCGAGAAACCCTGAAGGTTGAGGACTTTCATCAAGCCTTTAGACATCCGCGAGTGTTGGTGGGGCCGAAGATCAAAACTTTCCTGGAAATCCACCCAAAAATCTTCAATGTCTTCTTTGTGTGGTTGGGACACTCGGGGAAGTGCTAGTGCTATCTTACCCAATGGATCAAAATTATTTTTGGTATGGTGGAATTCCACCAGTCCCACACTCTTTAGTTTGTTGTCTGCCTCCTTTGCTATGACAGATTGGAAGAATAGTTCCTGCAAGAGATTGGGAATGGAATGTTGGTAACCTTCTTCAATGTGAAGAGGGCGTGCAACTCCAGAATTTGTCTGCAAAACTCTAAAAGAATAATTCTATCCCCGTAATATCAAGGAAGAAGATAGGGTTTCCTAGCAAAGCCGGTCACCTGAATATATGTGTGTTGCTGGAATTGAATGAAGTAATTCCTGTAAGTGCTCACCAGGTTGATTGCCTCTTGTGATAGCTGATATTTAGAATCCCAAGTAAGTGTAAAAATATTTTGGTAAATAAAGGCATCATTTACCCTGCAAAAATATGGGAAGCTTCATTCCCACTGGACCTAGGGATAATGATCCCATGGTGTTAACTGGTTGGGCCCATTCTTGAGAATGCCCATTGTCTATAAACCCTGAAAGGAAGGTCTTTGTTGGGCCAGTACCCATAGTACGTAAGATGTCATGTGGAATTTGGAGGTCTGGAGGATTCTCTTCAGCTGTGTGTCCACATGGTTGGAGATGATGGCAGCCTAATTGAATGTCTGAATGTAGGTGGTGATGTAGTAGAGGAAGTAATACATCCATGCTGAGAAATCTCAGGCATGGGGCTCTCCAAAGAGCCTACATAGGAACATGATGCCTCCTTGGATAGTTTATTTGAAATCCCCATGGGGGATCTCCAACTTCATCTTTTTATACTCCCTTCTTGGGGAATTCAGCCAGTGGGTGTTGAGATGTTTCTAGGAGAGAAGGGAAGATTCTTCAAACTCCTTTAATGATGTGGCTTGGGTGAGAACCATAACTCCCTTGAATTGAGGGATCTCCAACCTTGAAGTAAAAGTTGCTACGTCCAGATTGATGATAGTCATTGGGTAGTTTAATAGCTGGGGATCGACGATCGAGACAACCTGAGTGGAGGTGTTGTAGAGCGTCAGCAGTTGGAGTATCAGCTTCGGTTCATCCACTAAGCAGGGAAAACTTGCAGCTTTGATGATCCCAGAGGTGGCCAAGTATATTTCCATACCATCTTTGGCGGTCCTCTGTTTCTAGATGGCTTGGACAAAGCCCTGCATTTTAGCCCAAAGTCCAGGCTCTAGGTCCATTATATCTTGCAACTTAGATTCCACCATGGACCCTATGAGAGTACCCTCCTTCGGGTACTTGGAGGTTAGCGACAGCTTGGCCAGCATCTTTTTGGCCTTAGTTTTTGTAGCTGCCCAAGTGGAGGTAGTTTCCAGCTCCAGGCTATTAGGAGGAGCGATCACTTAAGACATTTTGACCAATCTATCTGCAACCTACAAGATTGGAGAACCATCAATACATGATATAATAAAAATAATATTTTAAGGATTTTGGGGAATTCACCACCATTTCGCACCTTCTCAAAAATGTTAGCATGCATCAAAAATCCTGTAATGTTTAAAGTTAATAAGGATTGGATTCTGCCAAACACCCGGAGGCTCTGGGGCATTGGTTTAGGTGAAAAAAATGGGATGAAGACCTGGGGGCTTCTCAGCACCCGGAGTCCAGAAGAACTAGCCATTGTCGACGTCATCGGTGGAGGGCCGTGCTTGGCTGACATGGGTTATTACATGGCCATGTGATAGGCAGTGTAAAATTCATTAATGGCGACAAGTGGGCTAACATAGGGGAAGTAAATTCCAGATGGGATGGGATTTGAATGCACACTCATGGGAAATTAATACCCCCATTAAGATGATATGACAGAGGAGAGAAAAAGCCACCATGGCTCGAACCAACGAGGTGCCAAGTTTGAGCTATGGTAGATACCTCTCTAACGAGCTCAATAATTGGTTGAGACATGATGAAGCGCAACAAGCTTGAAATAGATGGAAGGATATACATAGAATATACACAAAATATATAGGATTCAAAGTGCTATGAGGGCTAAAGCACAACTCGTGGGCTGACCGCAAAAATAGACATATATACAGAAATATACAGGAAGACTACAATATATACACAATATATAGAAGCACTTACATCATTCTACAACAATATATGAAATATACACTAAACTACAATTTCATAGAGGGTGAAAAACCCTCTGGTAGAGCCAACCCACCAACAAGAGGTGAAGACAAGACCAAAACCAGAAATGAAAAGATAAAACAAAACAAACAAAACAAGCAAAACAAGCAAGCAAACCAGGAAACAAAAACCAAAGAGAACAGAGCTAAAGGCTTACCTGGAAATGAGGAATGCGGGAAAGATGAGCATGGGAGGCACTCTGCAACAAGTTAACCTGGAAATGACTGTGAAAGCACCACTGGTTACTACTATTTGATCATTGTTAATCACCAAAGCAATCTGCACTTAATTGTTCTGAATTGCCTTAATCACTCTGGTAATCGCTCTGAGTATTTTATTCATGGTAAATGTGAAAATGACAGGTATCTTCTATTTATAACCTTAGGGTAAAAATAGGTTTCTTTCTCCCCACAAACTCCAGAACAAGGAAACCACTGGTCTCCATGCCCGGGGATTCCATGCAACCATATCTTCTCGCAAAAGAAGACATGGTGACAAAGAATCATGCAGTTTCGGATCTGACTGACTTAGAAGAACAAATAAAATCTAGGACCAGGTTCCAGAGACAAAAGGAGACAAGAAAGAAAAGAAAAAAATAATCCCTCACGAAGGCAAAGCCCGGAAGGAAAACAAAGGAAACAAAAGAAACCAAAGGAAAGAGCAAAAGTGAAAAAGGAGGACCCAACATTTTGCCTACAAAATGTAGGGACGGGTATGCAGGGCATAACAGTAGGAATTCTAGAGAGAGAGAGAGAGAGAGAGAGACTCCTCTCTCTCTCTCTCTCCTAGGTATTATTGTTATACTATAAATATTAATAAATAAATAATACTAATATTATACAATTATAAAATAGAGAAATAAATAATAATATAATACTAATATTTAAATAATTATATAATACTAATATTTAAATAATTATATAATACTAATATTTAAATAATTATATAATACTAATACTTAAATAATTATTTAATACTAATATTTAAATAATTATATAATACTAATGCTATTACTATCTAATATTAATATTAAAACAAATGAAAGTTATAATATATAAACTAAAACTCATAAAATTGAAAAAACTTGAATCCTAAAATTTTGAAATCAAAATGTTGTATTTGGGCGGGAGATATCGGATATACGATAATATCGGATATACGATTAGGCTTGGTAGTTGCTTTGGGTTTTGGCTTTCCAATGCCAAATGTGGTTGGTCAACCCAAATGATGTGTTCACCATATTTCCTCTGATCTACAGACTTAGACAATGTAGCTGACGACCTTTTTTCACCCAAAATTGATGAAACAAAAAGGGTTTCTTAAAGATGTTATCAGCTTTCCATCAATATAATTTTTGTCAAAATTCAAGTTCAGTAATTAATTTTTACTTTTTTTCTAGTTGAGATATCTCTAAAGTCCTGATTGATATACTGATTGAAAAACAACCATCACTTTCAAACGGTTTAACCTTTTTGAAATCTGAAACATGCGTCACATTCTATGCTTCGCCTAATATAAGAAAAAAAAAGTTTGCAATTTTGTAAAGTTTAGAATTAGTTAAGGTGGAATTGAAATCTAAAATATTGAACAATTAGATTAATTTTTTTTCAGACAAGGGCTAGTAGTTTAGAAACTACATTCAATTTCCTACAGATTCTGTTCTTACAACTTTTTCACATAAGGTTGATAAGATGTTCAAATTTTTACGTCAAGTTGACTAATCCTAATTTTCTGAATTTTCTTTGCCACTTAAGGGCATAGCTTGGTATACCATGATCCTGCACATACCCCTTAAACACTGAAAAAAAAACCAATGATATTCAATTAGGTTGGTTAACTAAGAGATGCTTATCCACTACTTGAGTTAGTTAAAAAATAAACCTATGAATTGTGAAACAAGAACATGGCTTGCATCTTAACATTGGGAACTTTCTCACATATCAATCCAATTGATTGATACAACTATATCCTTTTAAAACTTAATGTAAACAAAAAAATCCTAAGAACTCCAAACTAAATAAAATTATCCTTACCTCTCCTCGAAATAAAATCTTCTCATTCCAAATCGTCTCTCAAAATTTGGTTTCATGGAAACTAAGATTAATTTAAGGGATATTATTCTATCAATTTACCATGTTTCTCACAAAAAACACAACAAACGATATGAACTTTGATCTACAAAAAATTAGATTCTATTCAATATGTTTAAGTAATATGACACTATTGAATTCTTGCCTCATTAGACCTTCTTGCACATAATGATTTTGTGAAAGCTCTACAAGTTCATTTCCAAATAATTTGGATGTGAGTATTTGAGGAGTATTTTTAGAATATGATATTGTTGATTCAAATAAATCTTCAAGTTGTGAAAGTTCTACACATTTTGTGAGATCATCATATTCTCTTTCAGGAAAAACTTCTAAACATTATGTTTCTACGATGGTGTAGGAGAACCTAGGGTTTAAAACACTTATTTTTGTTGTGTTGTGTTTTATTTTAGTTTATTAATAAGTTTAGGGAAGTTTAGGATGGTTTTGAAGTGTTTTAGTAGTGTTTTGTTTGGGTTTTTGGTGGTTTTGGTCATAGTGATCTTTGTAATGCCCTATTTGACAAATTAGTCAAAATGTGGGTTGGATTCCTAGGGGGAAATTTTTAGGTTTTTATGAGTCATAAGACATGATATTAGATCTTATGTAATCCTTCCATGTATGTGGAAGCATGAGGAAGAAAAATTGCAAAAATATGTAAAAAGTTGCTCAACAACTTTTGTCAAAAAGTTCCTTTGTGCCAAAAATCGGTTGCTGATCTGTTTGAATGGTTTCCTTGGATAGAGGAAGGTTATTTAAGGTATTTATTGGCATTTCCCAAGGGCTGAAATTTTTATGATCACACTTTGAAGTAATAGAGCAGTTGTAGAATTCTATACAGACACAGTTTCTATGTTTTCTACTTGATAGTAGGTCAGATGGATTGAATTGAGGAAACCATTAATGTAATTAGTTTCTACAAGTTGTTTCCTCATTATTTATGTAGTGTTTTTTTCTTTTTAGTTCCATTTTTTAGTTGTAAGTAAAATTTAGTTGTAGTTTTGTGCTCATTGGTCCATTCTGGACTATACATAGAAAAATGGCTCCTCAGGGTTCTTCCTACCATGGAATGTAAAATGGTCATAGATGGAATGCAAGAGGAGTCATTGTACATATTTTTTCTTTTTTTAGTTGTAGATATTCTAGGGTTGAATTTAGAGCTCT
The DNA here is from genome assembly GCA_018584345.1 of Thuja plicata. Lineage (NCBI taxonomy): Eukaryota > Viridiplantae > Streptophyta > Pinopsida > Cupressales > Cupressaceae > Thuja > Thuja plicata. The sequence continues at coordinate 1,990,134 of MU226946.1, forward strand.
TTCCCTAGGTGAGCTTGGCAATATCCTAACAGGGGAATAAGAATATTAATGTGTTGTGGAGTGCAGGGTTGGATTAAAAATTATAATAAAGTTATTGGAGGATGGTGTATGAAAGTTGAAAATACCCTCAGAGCAGTGGAGGTAACCATTGAATCCATTTCATATGGTTTTAAGAAGATTTGCTTTAGACTGGGCAATTAGCCCTACTTTTAAGGACATAGTCCTTAAAGATTTTAAGGTGTTGTATGGAAGAATTGGGTCAAAAAAACCCTAGAAAATGTTTATATCTCTGAAATGGGTATCTGGATCAAATATTATGTTGGAAATAATCAAGACTAGCCAAGTTACTAAGAGGGGAGGGGTGAATCAGTAACTCTTAAAACTTTGAAACATTTCTGCACATGTATATACTTTTACCATTCATTTATTTAATCTACTGCAAGCATGAAAATATAATCATTCATAACACATAAACACAAAGATTTGGTGACCCAGAAACCTTCCAAATAGAAAGTAAAACTGGGGTGGGGATGGTACCCACAAAACTTTGGTACTGCAGTATAAAGTTGGCCGGTTAAGGCTTACAATGATCACTTCTGATGATCTGCCTTGTTAGAAGCAATTAGGACTGCTAGGTCCACCTTGTTAGAGGATTTACAAACA
>MU226946.1:2052307-2065457 GCA_018584345.1 Thuja plicata
TGCCCAGCCAAAAATAGCCACTGCTAAAAATAGACTTACTATAAATAGTAAGTCCCTCAAACTGGAAATTCTCTGAAACTCGATCCTAAGATATCTGACGCTCTGTGCAGACACCCTGCCAATCCTGACCATACCAAAAACCCCACTTACTAAAAATAGTAGGTCAGCCAAAATGACCCGAACGAAGAGCAGACTTGATAAACTAAATCTCCAGAATGGAATCCCAATGCTGGCTCCCCAATTTGACCCCCTCTGAACACCCGCTTAGCTTGCGAGGGTCGTCAAACCAAGCTAGTCCCGAAGTCTGAAAAACGGGAACATTACAACATACACTACAATAATCAAAAGAATTATTTTTTAAAAAGAAAGACAACTAATTCTATATAAACTTGGAGAGATACACTTCAAACTTAGATGTCCCTCTTTTACAATTAGTAAAACTTATTTCTTAATAAGAAGGGCAACATTTGATTGGAAAGATACTCCTCAAACTTAGCACTTGCTTCTAAGAAGAACTCATATGACAACAACTAATTATTTATGATTGAAGAGATACTATAGTTCAAACCTAAAGTCCATTTTCTACAATTATTACAGCTCAATTTTTAATGAGAAGGGCAACGACCAACTCTATTTGATTAGAGAGATACTCCTCAAACTGAACAGCTGCTCTTTTACCAATTCTAAAGAAGAATTCATTTGTCAATTGGTCACTCCCCAAATGAGCTTCCACAATATTCTCAAAGAGTGCTCTGTAATGATTGCCTACACTTGTCCCAAACGCCTCCTTCTCCCCTCTCCTCACCTCTGTCATGGGATGCAAAGAAATTCTCCCAACACCCTTACACTCTTCATCCTGAACGCCCCTTGCTTCTTAACTATGCTCTACAACTCTTCCGGATTTGGACCAAACCATGGTAGATTGAAGGATTCCCACTTCTCTTTCTCAATAAAACCCTGTCCCATGTAAACAAAATACATCATCACTTAATCCTCCTAGATACGCAAATGGGCCAGGAGATTTAGATGTCAACTTTCAGAAAAAAAAACTATTCAAGAAGAAAGAAAATAAGAAATATGGTAGGATCAAGGAAACCTTTATATCTACCTCATTTACTAGCTCCTGGAATGCATATTCAAAGTGACAAGCCATATCTCCTAGTGTTCCTTGCTCCTCCATTATGTGTGTTCCTCCATTACGACCCACCAGAGATATAAACACACTTCCCCCATCAACTATCTCTTCTGCTCTGGCATTTAAAAACCTTGTGAAGTCTGTGTCAAATTGCTGCAGATAAGCAGCTCCCACTGCCTCCTCACAATCACTTGAAACATACACACGAGGAGAGCTTATCTGTTGAACACTCTCTGGCACCTGCATTTACATCTTATCGTAAGACAACAACTATATTGAATTTGCATTTTATCATATGTGCACAATTTAGGGTTTATTACCCACCTTTGAAAGCCACTGGAGACTTGAGAGAAGAATGGCAGAAATGCAGGCTTTTCCTTGGGAATAGACGTCTGAAATGTGACCCACAAACAGCCGCTGCAAAATACGATCTTGCAGCCACTGGATTGTTATCTCCGTCGTTTTCTGCATCGGCAGAGGATTGTTGGGTTGGAGGCATCATTCGAAGCAGTGAATTGAAATCATTTGAGGGAAGATCAACAAAACAAACTTCAAATTCTGGTTCCTCCACTTCTCCAAGTGTGCATTGCACAGCTCTGACGATGGTGTCTGCAATAAGAAGAGTATTCCATCCGGTGGCATACCCAAAATCGGCTATCCTGAATGTACCTCCATTGAGCTTCAATCTCATGTGTTCATGAATGCTGTGTTCCAGAATTGGTTTCACAGCCCTAGCCATCTTTATCTGCACCATTTTTTTTTGGTTTAAATATCATGTTCCTCTTTTGGATGATAAATCATTGACTGTTCGGATAAAAGAATGTGCACAATTTTATCCTAAAGAAACTTACATTCTATATCAAAAACTTTGAAATTTCTTTTTGTGTCTAAAATCGATTCTAAAATAATGGATCACATCCCAAAAGTTCCAATGTAAAAGCATACACAATTTTATCAAAAAAATATGTATTCTATATTGAAAACTTTGAAATGAAAAAGACATAATAAGTAGGAAGCTAAGCTCTCTCTTATAGTGGAGTCTAGAAATCAACATTTCAAAAAGAAGAAGTTGGTTTCAATCATTTTCTTCACAATTTCTTTCTTTCTATTATGATATCTATGGCGTTTTTAAATAACACACAACACAAACTAAGGAATAAGTTAAATCTGAAAAAATTACTCAGTTCTAATTATCTAATACTTTTAGTCTAAGAATCATTAGTGTGTACTGTTTAAGCCATTCCAATATCTACTAAAATTTTTCTTAATTTTGTTTTTCTATTTAATGAACATAGTATGCAACAACTTTGTAACTTCTAATAACAGCTATTCTTGTACTGAATTTTTAAATGTACCTCTTTCAATATTCTACATTTATATAATTTCATCCCTTTAAACATAACTTGAAATATAAAAAATCAAATTACCCTAAATGAAAAAGAATTGATAATATAACTAGAATCTTTATGGTAATATAATTTCATCTTCTTTTATCCCCTCCCACCCAAAAACTAAAACTTCAAATTATTTAAAGAATCAAGGTACCTGAACTGAAAGAGAATTAACGCTATAACTAGAAACCTTATGTCCGCCCTTCATGGCCAGCACATTCTCCACCACCCATTTAGATTCAGATTTCACCACCTCCATTGCTACTTCTAACTTTACTTGCTACCTTACCTCTACTCTCTGCTGACTGACTCCACTAGTACAACAAAAGAATTTTAATGTACTGCTTTAAATCTGATTACATGCAATGAAATATGTAATTGCAAATTTTTGCTTTACATGTAACTTGTCAAGACTATATTACAGAATGCATGATGAAAAATAAACTAAGTGTCTGACAAGACATGACCCCTTTTACATTAATCTCTTATCAAAGAGATTTTTCTATCACTAGATTGCCAAATTCTGGAAATCTTCAAATCTGTGAACATGAGTGGGAACATCTATAGAAAATAACACCGACTTATGCACTTGGTAATATCAATGATCTTCATTTTTACCCATTACTAGAAAGAAGTTCATGACCCTTCTTCTTGATTCACTATCACCTGCTCGGGATCAATTTTGAAAGCATTCTAAAATGGATGAAACTTGGATTTCATCTTTCCTCCATGCCCGATGGTTGCTTTTTCTGACTTTGGATAAACACTTGTAGCATTTGATTTTGAAACCTGGTAGATTGTTGTGCAAACTGGGCTTCAAGCAAAGATGAAGAGAAAAAGTTCATTTTTGGGGGCCATGGATGCAATTTGGAAGTTTTAAAGTGCACCACATATAAAGGTGCAAGTGTATTTCAAACATGCAACAACTTATGTAGTCGAGGTAAAAAGTTCCCCTTTTGAAAAAATAGGAGTGAATGTTTTTGGTGTGACTGCATGATTGACTACATGCAACTGAACATGTAGTTGGTGTAAAAAGTTCCCCTTTGGAAATGACAGTGGTGGAATTTTTTGGTGTGACTACACAATCAATGACATGCAAAAAAATATGCAGCTGATATGAAAAGTTCCCCTTGGGATATGGAAAAGTAGGGAACTTTTTGAGACAATTACATTTTTAATTACACGCAGCAGTACATGTAATGGGTACAAAAAATTTCCCTTTTGGAAAAGAAAGGAAGAAATGAAATTGGAGGTTTTGGGCAAGGTTGCATCTTCCATTGCAAGCAAAGTAACATGTAGTTGCAAACACAAAGGGCCTAAAAACTTCCAAAATTTGCAAAAGTGGAAGTTTGTAAATGGAACTTTTCCCGGGTATTGCATATTGAGTTTCGTAAAGAATAGCATATGATGAGAATTTTGCAATCATCATTTTTGGGAATGACTGTACCTGAAGACACATCTTTTAACCACGTTACAACTTCATCCTCATAATTTTGCAAACGATATAAGCGGAAGATGCTGATTGGCACAAGGTATAACAGCTGCTGGTACAAGGATATATCTGCAAGTCTTCCTACATATTCATTTCTCATCTTTTGGGAGTGAAGGTATTTTCAGATTGCTAAAAGTATGAATATGCCTATAACCAAAAATGCTTATGATCACAACTAGGAGGCTCGTAATGTGCATGGGAAATCTGTATGCTCTAAGTAGAATTGTTTTCAACTTTGAAAGAACATTTTAATCATGTAGTCTAAGAACCAATATTATGAAGAATTTCACCAATATCGTTGTATTGAAGAGCTGAGAATATTTGAAACTTGCATAAACAAATTCATAGATCTACAAAAATATCATATAAATGCTAGCCGCTGATCCTATGGAGAAATTTTTGTAAAACAAGATTGCAAGAAAGACATCACATTTTTAACAAAAACGTCACTTAAGAACCCCAGCCATGGCTGAAATAATCAATAAAATACATATAAAATCCATCCAAATGCAAAAATGATCCATAAATTGAGAAAAACAACCATTAGAAACATCAAGAAATCACTTTATATGCAAAAACGACCCACTTTATGTAGAAAAACGACTGAGTTTTTGCAAATACAGTCACGTTTTTAATAAAAATGACCACAAAAAATAAAAGAATGCAGAGATTAATGGAAAATAAATACCAAAACATGAATAGTTATCACAGCAAGTCACAATTCTTTTGCAAAATGATCCATCATATGGAAAAAAAATGATAATCACAAACCAGTCACAATCACATTTTAATCAAAAACGTCCTCTGCAAGTAAAAATGACCCACTGCAAATCTAATATTGGTAAAACAAAAATAAGATCACGTCAAAAAGAATCCTCATCATACACAAAAGAATCAATTCCTCCATGAATGGCGTGATCTCCTGACTTCATCGGCAGAGAAACTCCAGCTTTCCCCTAAGTTTAGCATTTTAAAACACTATAAAACTCTAGATCGAGCGGTAGTGGTTGATCGAATTTTTTGTAAGTCTTCATAAATACCAAGCGCGATAAAATTAGAGGTAATCGAGAGTTTTCAAGGACATCGCTCTCAATTTATTTGACAAACAAATATGTAATGACTTTGAAAAGGCCCGTCAAAAGGTAAGATGTAAATCTTAATATTATTTGCTTTATATTTAAAATATAAATTATATTTAATATTAACATTCTTTGAACTGGGAGTTAAAAATTATCTATATTTCAACTACACATTATATTTGCAAAATATAATAATGTAATTTAATAAAAACAAAAGGAACTAAAGATTTTAAATAACACAATGCTAATATATTATTTAAAAAAACTTAATTAAAACAAAAATAAAATAGAAAAGACTAAACTTTAAATAAATAAAAAAATTTATTTATTTACTAGGAAAAACTTAGAGTTTAAAAAGAACCGTGTTAAATTTAATTGAAAATATTAAATTTAATATAGTTGTCACAAGTTTATAAAAAACAAAAATAGCGACAACATGGAGCACCATTGCTAACTTTTCAGCCTTTTTAGTTGTTCTTGATGATGTGACTTTTTGTGCATCTTTCTGTTGCGTTGCATCAGTTTCAGCTCGTCGGGTGTTTGCAGACGTCTCTACATTCACCTTAGTATCATCGGTAGCACCTTTTTCTATTTTCTTAGGACTTCCATCTTTTGGTTTGTCTCCTTCCTTTGAGTCCTTTGCATCATCTGCCTTGGTGTTCTCATTCTTCTCTTGAGTATTCACATCTTGGTCCTTATCTCCTTCTGTAACCTTGCTAGTGTCAATTACGTTCTAAGTATCTCTGATGTTTTTCTGATCATCGGTGTTATCTGTATTTACTTCTTCTCCTGCATCCGTTGGAGTTTCCTTTTCAGGTGATTTAATTGATTCTTGCATGATATTGATAGCTTGTATCAATATTGGTAGTTTGCCTGGAATGATCACCTATGCTCCATCAATTGTTGTGTCCTGTTCGTCGGTTGTATCTTTGACAATAGTGACATCTTCATCCTTATTGATTTCTTTTCCTGGGTCATCGGTACTATCGATGACATTGGTATCCACAACGTTGTCATTTGTGGTATCATCCCATATTTCATCTACCATATCTCCATTCTTATTCCATGTTGTATCATCTTCCTCTTTATCCAACTTAATGGATGTATCATCTTTGTTTGCCGTATCAACTTCTTATTGTTGAAGGTCTTTGTTGAGACTGTCTTTCTCAACTGGCCTGTTCATGATCTTGCGCCATTTATTGTGACTGTCATTTTCAAGTTTAAACAACTTGCCTTCAAGAAATTTGTAAGCCCATAGCTTCGGTGAGAACTCTTTCTTGTGTTTCTCCATCATTTCATGTATTTCTACCTTTGTTGACTCGGGAAACATTAGAGAGACAAGTACCCTCTCTCTGATTTCTTTCTCATTTGCCAAAGCAAATGTCCAACGGGCGGATAATCTATCCAAGAGTTCCCATGGTACATAACTTCCTTCAAATTGTATGGGTATGTATTTGAAGTTATACATCTTAGATATCATAGCTTCTTCAATCTTATTCCGAGCTTCCTAATTTCATTTTCCCCATTTTCTAATAAGTGGATCAGTAATAGATCCATAGTTTGCAATGTATACATAAATGTCATCAATGGTGTCAGGTTCCTTTACCTTGAAATTTTATTCCTCTAAGGCTTCATCTCGCTTAGTATCCTCTATATCCTCTCTTGTTCTGACAAATTTTCTACCCTTCTTATTTTGTTCTCTCTTCGGTGCAGGTGCTTTTCTCTTATTTGTCTTGACTTTTTCTTTCTTAAGCTGTGAAGGAGTAGATTCTTTGGATGTTTGGCTTCTGGTCTTTGAAGCAACTGTAGTTCTTGGTCTCTTTGATGGTGGAGGAGGTGGTGAGTCTAACTCTGTTTCCTCTGAGTCATTCTTTTCATCATCTTTACCGACAGACACCTGTTCTTCAGTTTCCTCCTCTTGTTCTATCTCTTCATTTTGCTCAGCTTCTTGCTCTTCTGTAGATAGAATCTTTGTGAGATTCTTTACCATTTTATCCTTCTTTTTCACAATATTTTTGACTACTAGGCCTGATTTAATTCTTTTCTTGGCCTCCTCATAATCGATGAGTTGCTCAGGTATCCTTACCCTCTTTTGCATTCGGTTTTTGAATACATTAAAGTATTCATCCATGAAAATTTCAAAATTATCTCCTAGAGAATCTATGTGCTCATTAATTTGCACTATTATCGGCTTGGCGTTGTCCCATTTTACATCTCCAACAGATGGGAATTTTTCTTGAAAATAAAAGAAAATGCACATGATTAATGAGCCAAACTTACATGTGTTTGACTTTGCATTTCTGATTGTCTTGAGATTTTCTTTCAAGAATTTAATTTGCTAGCCTAGAAGAATTTGTAACCCAGTACACATGCACCAAACTTAATTTCATCATCGACTATGGTTGTCACTTTTAGTCTACGTCCATCCCATTTGGCTCGAGTCATCTTTTTGATCTCTACCTTCAGTGGATGTTTGAGCATGTTTACTTTATCGGTTATGGGGTAACCGGTGACTGCATGGATGACATCTCGGGTGATTTCCTTTGGTTCATCCAACCATAACTTGTTATTGTGCATTCTGCTTAGCACTAACCGAATCCAATCAGTTTTGAAGACCTTTAGAAACTTTAGGGATTCTTCGTAAATGCGTAAAGAATGGAGTTATCAGTCTGATAGAACTTACTGTTGTGTCTGCACAGATCTCTGAACTATTTTTGAGTGCTTGGTGGTTGAGTCGTGATCGCTCTACAACTTGGTTCCTTTTTGCTCAAAATAACCTTTTCTCACTCTTCTCTGGGCATTGTGACAAATGAGTCACTTTGATGCCCTATTTATAACCATTTCCCTAAAATGAGTGTAATAAATGCTCACCAACTTGTCGGTGTTTGAGGACTGAGTTCATCGGTGAAGACTTTATTACCATCGGTCATGCTTAAATCATTTTTGAGTAGTCAAAGTTGACTTAGCCTTTACCAATAGGTTTCAGTAACATAGACAGCTTGTTCATGTGCATTTTTACCGACGCGTCTCGGTCAATACTAATAATTTTTTTTTTAACCAACGTCTCTTGGTAAATATAGATAGTCTTTCCTTTAAGTGTATACCGAAGAGTTTCGGTATATATGCCTAAAGACATAGTTTTCACATTTTTCAACAAGTATAACCGGGTAAAAGTACAAACCTATGTCACACTTTTACAAAGGAAGAGGACCACGACATGCAAAACTATTAAACTTTAATGACATAAAAGTGGCATTTGTGTTTAGAATTTGAAAATGATGTAAACTAATGAAATGTGTAAAATTGGATTTAATTTATGCTTATAATTTTTAAAATTTCTTTTCAATAAGCATTGACCTAGTTTTTTAATTTTTGAAATCCATTTTGTAATTGCTCAAAAAATGTTGAAAATGTAGGGTCTAGTTCCCTCCAACTAAATATATTTAAATAATCTTTTTTTCCTCTGATTTCAGAATATGTTTTAGATGACATGTACATCTAGTGCATAAAAAAAGAAAGATTAGTTTTCGGTATATATTTTGTCTGTTATAACTATTCAAAGTCAGAGTTACCCAAAATTAATAGTTTTTTTCTCCCTCCACATTTGCCCTAGCAAATCTAAACCAAATACAAAAAAAATTACATATTATTGAAGAGGACTCTATCCTCTAGTGTTAAATATAAGTTGTAAATTTTTTTGACGTGATTTGCTATATTTTTTAATTTTTCGAACGAGTGTGTTCTTCAATGTTAAAATACCTACTTGGAGTTTTTTCAAACTATAATATATTATATGTAATCAAAACACAATAAAAATTATATGATCATAATCTAGACTCTGAGCTCTACAAAAGGGTATATTTAGATTTTAAAAATGGTTGAGTTTTGATGAAGAAATTAGTTGTCTAAGTGAGAAGTTCTATAATTTTGAAAATTTTTGCCTATTTGGCTGCCACATAGACAGTTTCGGCCGGACCTGGTTCAGCCGAACCTATTCTGACCAAACCCCTCCATTTAAATATATGCCAATTCTTCATCGATAGAGCATAGTTAGCTTATATTTACTCATGAATTTTCGGCTGCAAATGGTCTGGCCGAACCAGTTTCGGCTGAAACATATTTGCCACATTGACGTCACATGGTGCCACATTTATGCCACATATGTACGGCTGAAAATATTTCGGTCAAAACTGTTTTGACTGAAACAATTTCGGCCGAAACTATGAAAAATGGTCGTCAAGTACGACACAACTTCGTACTTTTACCCAACCATGATGCATCTTTCTTATGCTAATTTGGAATTATATCATTATATTATGGAACTGATGTAAAGTAATAGCCTAGGGTTAATGCAGTTCTATACTTACTTATTCTTCTTAGGTGGGGTTGGTGATGTCACTAGATCCATTGGATGGGGTGTCACCATTTGTATTGCTCGTTCCAGCTTCATCATTCCTTGAAGCTTTTCTCCACATCTTGTCTCTAGCCCTCCGGATATCTTAAATGGTGTTTCCATTGGGGTATGTGCTTGTCTCTGTCATTCGGTCTTTGCAGTCCTTTTTGAGATGACTAACTTTTTGATAGTGTAAATATGCCATTTCAGGGTTAGTCCATCCTCTAGACTTTCTAGTCCATTGTCTCATACAATTTGTAGCAATGTGACCATACCTTTCACATGCTGTGCAATTTTTCCATGTATTGTAGTCCCATACATACTAATTACTGATATGCTTCGGTTGATATGGAGTGTCTTGACCTTTTGGCTTCCATGCCTTCCTTTTCTTTTTCCAGCATTCAAGACTTGTGTGCCCATTCATCTTTCATGTAGGATAGTATTTGTCCATGTAGGTTTCCTTTTTTGGCTATTTTATTTTAGACTTACATTCATATGCCTTATGTCCTTTCTTGTTACATTTATAACAGAATCCTATGAATGAAGGTGTAGATTTAGGAATACCTTTCATTTTGCCTCTGCACATATTTGCTCTGTGACCTTGCTTTCCACAGTGTTTGTATGTAAGCTTTCCTAGTCTTGGATTTTCATAAAAATTCTTGAATTGGATTGTTTTCATGATTCTCTATTTTTGATAAATCCTAGACCTTCGTTGTTGTTGACTCGTCATTGTCATTCAAGAAAATCATCCATTCTTTTATTTCTCTCTTCAGCCTTTCTGATAAATTCATTATGTTGTTGTTGAATTCTAACCTCATGCTTTTGTTTTTCATTTTCTTCTCTTAGCTCACCGATAATTTATATTCTCTCAATGATTTCAACATTCATTTTGTTTTCTTCTTGACACATGAGAATGATTTGATTTGTGAGCTCATGGTGATGCTCTGCATGCCTTTGTATTTCTAACTCCTTTTCTTGTAGTTTCTCTATAATCTTCCTCCTGTCATTAGTAGCTAGTGTTCTTTTTGTTTCAGCTTGTCTAGCAGAACTCATCACATCAATCATTCTAACCATCTGGGTCTCTTGACTAATTTGCAGCACCTTTATTTTCTCTGTCAGATGTTGATTGATATCCTTTAGGTTTGCAACGTTCTATTTTGATGTATCTGATGCTTTTCTTGCATTTGATCCTAAAGACTCAAAGAAATCTGGAATCTCTTCTTCTTGATAATCTTTTTCACTGGTTCATGTTGCCATACCTTTCCTTTCATCCAACAACTCTCTCATCTTGATTCTAGCTTCTTTATATTGTTCATATAACATCTGTATCTCAAGCTTTCTGTTCTCAATATTCTTATCAAGTTTGTACTTCTCCATTGAATGATCTTTTCTCTTAAGCCTTTAATCTTTTCCAATAAAATACTTATCTCTGATACCAATTGTTGGGTTTAATGGGAAGTAGTACTCAGAGGGGAGGGGTGAATCAGTACCTCTAAAACTTTTTCATGTTATTTAATCAATTAATTTTTGTAATCAATTGAATATCCATTTAGTTTGATCTACACTATCTTTGTGAGTGATATATCATTTCATAACATTAATAAACATGTGAATCATTCATAGAAGCATTCATGAACATAATTGACACATAACACAAGATATGATATCGTAGAAAACTCTTGTTAGGAAGTAAAAACTACGATGGGGATGGCACCCACAAAACTTCACTATCTGAAGAATGGAAGGGGCCGATTAAGGCTTACAATTTTGAACACTTTTGATGATCTACCTTGCTAGGAGTATCGATGGAGACCTATTAAATTCTACTCTATTAATAGATTTCAACAACACTGTTAAGTGTACACTCAGTTAAGAGATTTGATATAGGACTATTAAATCCACCTTACAAGAAAGGATTTCTTACACTTTGCTTCACTTGTTAGAATGACAACAAATTAAAAATTGACTTGGTAAGTGCAATCTCCTATTTCTGATATATATCCTGTGTAGTTCACATATAAAATAATATCACCTTATCTATGATTGAATATTACCTCTGATTATCGGTTTCCTCTATTCTTGATTATGCTAATCAAATCCTTCTTTCTCTGCTCTGGTTCTTGAAACTCTCAATTCAATCCATAGATGTGCTCATTCTATTCTCCTCTCTCTTCCACATATATTGTAATGAATTATTACATCATCTATTTATAGATGGATTTATTTCATTGATTTGATGATAAAAACAATGTTAACTCTAAGATCAGGTTTACAACTTGCACCTAGATCTCCTATTCTATGTGTTTTAAATCAGTTAGACTGATTAAAACACTTACATTAATGTTTCTTGTCCTTAAAGAAATGGATTTAAAAAAATTAAATATCCTATAAATAGAATACCCTTGCTTTATCTGACGTGGAAGTCAGATCCACTTTTTGCGTGCTGCAACTGACTGTCACTTCTGTCTTTCGGTCATGCTTGACTGTACTTCAGCTTTTACTGTCGGTTGCACTAAATTTGTTTCATCGGTCTGCATTGTAACTTTCAATTTGGGTTCCTCTATTGGGTTCCACTTTAACTCGAGCTGCATTGTGGTTTTTGGTTTACACACTACCTTGTGTCATTGATTCTTTCTGTACTTAGTCATTTTTGGTGATCTGCCAATCTGATCTTCGGTTTGCCCTTTACTGTCTTTCGGTGTAAGCATACCGAAAGTGTTGTTTGAATACTGATGAAAAATTAATGTCATTAATAAGGACTAATGACATTAAGGTTGATTATGGTACTTTGATTCTTACATCCTATTAATATATGAATATTATTTATATTATTGATACTTGTTAAATAATATGTTTTCAAAACTTCCTTAATAATTGAAGCTTAGGATTATTGAAGCTAACCCATGATCATATGATTATGTTCTTCATATAGTTTTGATTTATATATTGTAGTGACTTTTCCATCTATGCTTGTGGATTTTGATAATGAGATGAACCCTAATCATGTGATGGATTATGTTATTCATGATGCTTATGTACACTATTTACATACTTGTGATTTTCTATCTATGGTCTTCGTGTATGACTAAGGACAAAGTTGTAGTTACTCACCTAGTGAGATCCACATGATGTCTCGATCACTGTCATTATCTCCACTATCGTCTGTATATGTATATGCAAATGTATATTCATCTTGTGATGCAGGCTTGTAGGTACCAAGCATTGAATTCACATGGCTTCATAGGTCTGATTGTTCCCTCAAATTCTCGATGGTTTTTGTTACAGAGATAGTGCCAAGATCCTTGCAAAAGTCTCCTTTTTCCATTTATTTCCTGATTAGTTGATTCACCTCACCTGGGTTGGGTTTATTCATGATTCTCTCTATTGGTATTTTATCCATTCATATTATGTGGATGTGTGATTGACATTTTGGTTGATATCATTTAGGTTGTTTGCTTGATTTGTTTTAACTTTCTAGTCACTTGCCATTCCTTTTTTACTTTATGTGCCTTGGATGAGGCTACATATGAATTATAACTTGGTCTTACAATCCTTGTATGTTCATTGTCTCTGGTGAAGATATAATCTTATTTTGGTAAACATTGTGTATGCATAAATATTAATATTTACTAATTAATATATATATATATATATATATAT
>MU226946.1:2065906-2108562 GCA_018584345.1 Thuja plicata
TATATACATATATATATACATACATATATGTATATACATACATATATATATATACATATATATATATATATATATATATACATACATATATGTATATGTATATATATATATATGTATGTATATATATATATATGTATGTATATATATGTATGTATATATGTGTGTGTGTGTGTGTGTGTGTGTGTGTGTGTGTGTGTGAATTAGAATTATTAGTTAATAATAAATATACAAACGGAAATTAGAGTAATAGGAATAAATATATAATCAATAAAAAATTTAGTACCATAACATAACAAAGGTTAAACAAACCACTTGTTATGAAATGGTTCAAAATCGATTGTATACCCGCGCAACTCCCCACATATCATACAAATGGGAAATGAGTATTAACTTCAAACAAGAGGATGCAGGGAGGGAAAGCACAGGAGGAATCAATATATTATCATTTTTCGAGAGAGGGAAGTGAGGTTTGAGATATTGTTGAATATAGTTTTGAGAGGAAAAATCTAAGATATATTTTTTGAGAGGAGAGAAGAAATAGGATAATTTGATGAGAGTTGGCTTCCTGGAAGTGCTCTGAAGATTTGCATTGGCTGGAGATCATCTAGAGGATATTTTTCACCTATTGGTTTGTCTTGGATCTATTTGGGTATCTCCAACATAGACTCTTCATAGCATCTCCAGGTAGGATCTAACCTTGGAGAGTATCCTTCAAATTCTAAAAGTATTGCTTGATGCTTATATACTAAATATTGTATTCTCTATATAATTTTCACGTGATTGATCAATGAATTGTATGAATACCATATGGTCTTCACTGAAGGAGCAATACACTATCACGTGCATTAATATTGGGGGCTTTAAAATGGGGAAAAGGGGGGTAATATATTGCCTAAATAGGGGGAGGGAGTTTTTTTGGGGGTGGGGGTTTATATGGGAAACTAACTATGTGGGTTATTGGAGGGGGGTGAAAAAAGGGAGTTTGGGGAAATATTTTTTGAAAATAGTGGGATTCTTTAGTATGCCACGAACACACATTCTATGATTTAGGCTCACTAAGTGAAGATTCCATGATGAATATAAGATGATGATGTGTGTGTTTTTGTTTCTTATGTTGGCGTTATGCCTTTTCTCTATTTGAGGATTCTCTAGAATGCATCTATGTAAGTTTTAGAATCTTTTTGATGAAATTATTTGCTAATATATGTAGACCTTTGTCAAGTCTAAGATGAAATCTAGAATGGGTTTTAGGCTATATTTAGGTCTAATTAGTATTCTGGAAGAGAATTGAGGAGTTCTCAACTAGGTCTCCCTTAGATTCTGCTTCCAGAGTCCCAATCTTGCCCAGTTTTAGCTGTTATATAATCCTGGACTTCACATTTGTTTCCCAATTTGATAGTCAAGTGCATCATTTTAGACCCCCAAGTGTGTTGATTCCTTTCCTCAAGTGTTTTTATATTTTGTGTATGTGTGCTGATTAAACTATGCAAGTGCATTTATTCAACTGTGCAAGTGCGTAGTTATGGGATAGCAAGTGCATAGCTATGGTATAAAAAGTGCATATTGATGAAGTATAATTGATTGAATGTTTGAAGATGTTAAGTTGATGATCATGTGAGGCATTAAATCAGTTAATGTATTGTATTGTCATTGCTGTCAACTTGATATAATTTGTATGGTCATGGACATAATGCCAAAGAACCAATGAATCAAAGGCTATGTTATCAGTAATGCATATAAGTCAAGTATTCACAAAGTGACTGTATACACTGACGGACAAAGTAACAGAGAAAATTCACAGTGTTACCCAACGAGAAAATGCACAACATTACTGACGAGCAAAGTCAAAGTGTTTCCCAAAAAGCAAAGCATAGTGTAACCTGACGGACATAATTAAAGTGTTTCCTAATGAAAAAGAAAAGGACGGAGCTCCCAAAGACAAATGAAGTCACACCAAAGGAACAACCAGTTATCACCGATGACTAAATGAAGTATTGACCGACAGAAAAGAGAGTTCAGAAATGACAAAATGGTTAGCTGTCAAGAGCTGAAAATAGACTTAACTGATACTTATCATTGTTTTAATCGACAAGATAAAGCCGGAGATAAGTAAAGGATTTAAAGATTCTTTGTCTAGTTGGTAAGAAGATCTCTATGAGATAAAACTGGAGTTTTTCTTTAAATCTAATTGGCAAGAATTGTGGATCACAGCAAGATCAAGAAAACCAAGAAATGGTGAATCATGTCTATAAAGAGACAACCTAATTCATTACAAATTTGGGGTGAAGGGGAATGACAAGAATAGATGCTGAAGAGATTCTAAAGGAGAAGAAAGTATTCATTTAGACCTGATCAACAAGTTGAGGAAAGAGCTAAATTTTGCAGACACTGACGAATAGTGATACAACATCAGAGAGCATAATAGTGTGGAGCAAAGGTATTGAATTGATTATATTGATCAGAGAGGTAATGCACTTACAATAGATCTGAAAATATGCAATTCAAGTTGTATGTGTGAACATATCACTTTACTATTTCACTTTAACCATTGAAGCATCAAGTCTCTTAACCAAGAAGGGCTTAAAAGTATTTTGTAATTGAGATACATCCCAAGGAATATCAAAAAATTTGATCATACAAAGTAGCATTGGATATGCTTTATACCCATTTACAGGCCAAGTAACTGTTTGAACAAGGATGGTAGCATTAGATGCTAGATACTAAGTGACAAACTATCTATTAAATCATCTAACAAGGTCACACCTAATAGTGTGTTTGTAACCTTTAACATGGTTGGCTCTTAACCAAGCTCACTTCAGAGGAGTGAAGATTTGGGGTATTGGTCCCATTGTTTTTTCCCTTAACATAGTTTCCATGTTAAAAATCCATGTGTTATGTGTTTATGTTTCATTACTTTACTATTTTACATTTCACATAAGTTATTCTAGGTTGGTTTGTAAACACTAGTTATTAACTGTGTTTTGGTAAATAGAAAGACAACTTATCGGTAAACATACAGAAGAAGGTTTTACAAAGCATTCTGACAAGTAGAAATTTGATATAAGTATTTCAAGGCATTCATCTTATAGGACTGAAGATAACTAGAGGTATAATTTGTGGTACTAAGTTTGAAGGGTTGATTTAAGGATTAATTTTTGAGGCCACTGATTCACTCCCCCTCTCAGTTATTACTAACAATTGGTATCAGAGCTCATATTCTTAGAAAGGGAGTTTAACAATTCAATCTAAAGATCACAAGATGAACAGACGAGATGTGCCCAAGTTGAACAAAGACAACTTTTCTTCATGGAAAAGTAGAATAAGACTCCACTTATTAGGTATTGGAAATGATGTTACTCAATGATTAGATACTAAATATGTGTTTCCCACAGGAGCACCCATAGTTGAACAAATGAGAGAGAAGCATGAGCACAACTGCATGATGATAGAGCTTTCTTCCTCACTCTCTAATGCTGACTTTGAAGATGTCAAACCATGCACAACTGCAAAGCAGATGTGGGACAAATTGAAGCTTGTACATGGTGGTGATATATGTTTTGAGAGCCAAGGTAGAAAGCCTTAGAGGAAATTTTGATAATCTAAGAATGAAAGTTCAAGTGAAAACATCACACAATATAGCACAAGAATCAAAGAGGTAGTCAATGCTATCCAAGGAGCTAGAGGTGTACTAGATGAGGATACAGTGGTAAGTAAAATTATAATAACCTTTCTACCTACTTATGCTATTAGAGTATCTACCATACAAGAAATGAGAGTAGTAGCAAATAGAAATGTTACTCTAGATAGTTTGATTGGAAGACCAATTTCATTTGAGATGAATAACTTTGATAATAGTGTTTTACCAAACATAGAGTCTGCATTCAAATCTTCCTTGAGAATAGGTAAATCAAGTCATAAACACACTATGAGAAAAGATAGTGATAGTGAAATTGAAGAAGTAGATCTTGATGAAATTGAAGCGCTTATGGCTAGAAGAATGCAGAGAGGCAAAGGTAAATACAAAGGTAAATTACCACTTGTGTGTTTTAATTGTAAAGAGATTGGACACTTTGCTTTAAGATGTCCTAACAGAAGAAAAGATGATAGAAGTAATGGAAATTCATTTGAAAAGAAGTATGACAGAGGTGATTACAGAAGAAAATGACAATCAGAAAGAAGAGATACCCAAGACTACAGGGACAAAGGAAAGAAGGCCAGTTACCTAGCTAAATACAAATATGAAGATACTGAAACTAAATCTGATGAAGACATCAAGATGGTGTTTGTGGCAGTAAAAGATGATTCATATGATGATGAGGAAAGGTATGTAGAAACTGCACTCATATCTAAAGTTAGTAAAAATGATGTCTAGATCATAAATAGTGGTTGCACTCACCATATGACCGGTGACAAACAAAATTTTGAGACTTTTGAATACTATAATGATGGTTGAGTAAGAATGGGTAATGACACACCTTGTCTAATTGAAGGTAAAGGAATTATAATGTTGAATAACCTAATAAAATGATAAAATGCTTATTGGGTGAAAGGATTGAATTATAATCTATTGAGTGTCTCTCAGTTGAATAATTTAGGTCATAGAGTAGCATTTGAAAATAATAAGGCAAAGATCTTCAATAAATCAGAAAGTCTAATTGGTATTGGTGAGTAGACAAAAGGTAACTTATTCTATTTGAATGATACTAAAACCACTTTCTTAATGGCTAGAAATGAAGACATAAGGTTTTGGCACAAAACATTGTGTCATATAAAATTTGACAACATGATAAAAATAAGCAGAAAAATAAATGCAAGAGGCTTACCGACGATGATTAAGCCTGACAATATCATCTGCAAAAATTATCAAAAAGGATAGATGACAAAGTATAGTTTAAAAAGAAAAACCCATACATCTAATTTCATTCTTGTATTAGTCCATACTGACCTATGTGGACCCAGGAGGACAAAGAGTTATTATGGTGATAGATATTTTATTCTCTTTGTTGATGATTACTCTAGAATGATGACAATAATATTTCTAAAAGATAAATATGAAGCATTCAAGATGTTTAAATGGTACAAAGAAATGGTAGAAAAATAAAGTGGTAAAGAATTGAAATTCTTAAGATCATATAGAGGAGGGTAATTTATTTCAGTTGAATTCACTAACTTTTGTAATGAGCATGGAATCAAAAGACAGGTCTCTGCACCAAGAACACCACAACAAAAAGGAATTGCTAAAAGAAGGAACATATCCATTTTTTATTGTGCAAGGATACTGATGATAGAGAAAAGCATCACCAAAATCTTCTAGAGAGAAGTTGGCAGTATTGTTGTTTACACATTGAACATAGTACAATTGAAGAAAGACACCAAGAAGACACCTTATGAGCTATCGTATGAATACACACCCAATGTAAGTTACTTCAAAATTTTTGGCAATCAATTTTATATCTTAAAAGATGATAGAAATGTAAAAATTGACTCCAAGAGTGATGAAGGAATATTTCTAGGGTATTTCACCAAGATAAAAGCTTATAAATGTCTCAATAAAGCCTCTAACAAAATTGTTGAAAGTGCAAATGTAAAGATAGATGAATTTGCAGAGAAAAATGAAAAGGAAAAGACAAAAGAACTAGAGGGCTAAAACAGGTTTGTATACAATGAAGAACCTAAAACTCTACCCAACCAACAATGTAGAGCTCCTGAACAATAGATCATTATACCCAAGCATTAGGCTGCAAATACCCCCAATCAAGATATTGCTGAACACGATGTACCAAGCAATGGAGATTATAATTAAGAAAAAAATGATGATCATGATGATAGACAAAAAAAAGTACCTGTACTTGCCATATATGTCAGAAGGAACCATCCATAGAACTAGATCATTGGAGACAAGGAGGCTGGTATGAGAACCAAAAGTAAGTCTCTAAACACAAGATGTCTTATTTGTGATTATGAGCCAAAATCTATCAATGCTGGACTTGATAATAATGAATGGATTAGTGCTATGAATGAGGAAATTGAGAAGGTTGAGAAAAATAAGACATGGACACTTGTACCAAGACTAGATGACACGAATTGCATCCGTACAAAATGGATATTTAGGAATAAGCTGAATGAGAATGGAGAAGTCACCATAAACAAAGCAAGACTAGTATGCAAGGGGTATGCACAAGAAGAAGGAATTGAATATGGAGAGACCTTTGCACCCGTTTCTAGGCTAGAAGGAGTGAGAATATTACTTTCTTATGCTGCATGTAAAGGATTCAAGGTATACCAAATGGATGTCAAGTCTGCATTCCTAAATGGAATACTTGAAGAAGAGGTATACATTGAACAACCAGAAGGGTTTGTTGATCTAGACAAGATGAACATGATATGTAGATTACACAAAGCTTTGTATGGATTGAAACAAGCACCTCAAGCCTGGTATGAAAGACTTCATTCTTGTCTCACAAGTATTGGATTTGTAAGGACTAGTGAAAACAATAATCTTTATTTGAAGGAAGATATTTATGCTAACATTTTAATTGCTGAGATATTTGTTGATGACATTATATTTGGAGGCAATGATATGGTATGAAAATAATTTGCAAATGAAATGAGAAAATATTTTGAGATGTGTATGTTTGGAGAGATCAAGTTCTTTCTTGGTTTATAGATCATGAAACAAGATGAAGGTGTTTTCATTACACAATCCAAATACATCAAGGAAGTGCTGAAAATATTCAAGCTGGAAGATTCAAAACCAATTGGAACAATGATGGAAACTGGATGTAAGATGACAAAGTAGGACAAGTCATCAGAGGTAAATCAGACTTTGTATAGATCAATGATTGGAAAACTCATGTATGTTGTACATACTAGACCAGATATTGCACATGCAGTAGGAATAGTTGCAAGATTTTTTGCTAATCCCAGGGAATCACATATGACTGCTATGAAAAGAATCCTAAGATATCTGAAGAATACTGAGGAATATGGCTTATGTTATAGAAGAGAAGGAAAATTTGAACTTAAGGTCTTTACCGATCATGATTGGGCTGGAAATATTGATGACTGAAAGAGCACAACTAGAGGAACATTCTTTATGGGTGACATACTTGTCACATGGATCAACAAGAGGCAAGGATGCATCTCTCATTCTACTGCTGAAGCAGAGTATGTTTTTGCTACTGTAAATTGCTCAAATATTGGATGGATCAAATAGTTACTAGAAGGTATGCATGTGAAAATTCGTGAACCAATAATTATCTATTGTGATAATAAAAGTGCAATAAACATTTCCAAAAATCCTATCATGCATGCTAAGACAAAGCATATTGCCATCAAGTATCATTATTTGAGAGAAAAGTTCAAGTAAAGCAGGTGATACTTGAGTATGTGCAATCCAAGGAACAATTAGCAATTATCTTCACGAAGCCACTACCCAAGGATGCATTTGAGTACTTGAGAAAAAGACTAGGGGTCAGACCCTTGTAACTGGTTAGTAAAATGACTAGAAGGCTGCATAAGCCTACATATTATTAGAATATCATTCATGTTGATGAAAGTACAAAGATGGAATTCAAAGATACATCTATACACAACAAGGTATTTATCTACTCTGAGCACCAGAGTTATTGTATTGCTAATGGATTGGGAAATTCAAGGAGTATATTATGGATAGAAAGGATTTGTTTGGCATTACTGTCAAAAATATTTGTTTGGCATTGCTGTCAAAGGGAGAGATTATATCCATTATCACCTCAAGGATCAATTATGACATCATCAATGGGAAATATTATATCCATGGGAAAGATTATATCAGGAGAGATTATATCCATCACATTATCCAAAGGGGGGGATGTAACTAGAAAGGGAGAGTACATACAAAGGAAGAGAATTACTGGCAAGAGACATCAAAAGAAAAGAGGAGAGTGAAAGGGAGAGAGTTTGAAATAGAAGAAGAACACATCACATCAGAGAAATAAATATTATACATCTATCCAGTAAAGAGATTGAAGACAGAAAGAAAGCTGCAAGAATCAAATCTAAGCTATAAGAGCTTACCTGGGACTAGATATTTGTATCGGTCATAGTACATAAGATTGGTAGTTTGATGAACTTGAACTGTTATATTTCATATTGTATTAGTGATAATATAGTGTGATAATGTAGTGTATTGCCATCAATGCCAAAGGGAGAGATTGATGAACTATAACTGATGGAATGTTTGAAGATGTTAAGTTCATGATCATGTAAGGCATTAAATCAGTTAATGTATTGTATTGTCATTGATGTCAACTTTATATAATTTGTATGGTCACGAACATGCTGCCAAACACTTCAAAGAACTGATGAATCAAAGTCTATGCTATCAGTAATGCATATAAGTCAAGTATTCACAAAGTGACTATATACATCGATAGAGTGCACACTGATGGACATAGTAAAATAGAAAAGTCACAGTGTTACCTGACGAGTAAATGCACAACATTATTGATGAGAAAAGTCACAGTGTTTCCCGACAAGAAAAGCACAGTGTAACCCGATGGACAAAATTACAGTGTTGACCGAGGGAAAAGAAAAGGATGAAGATCCTAAAGACAACTGAAGTCACATCAATGAAATAGTCAGTTATCACTGATGACTAACTCAAGTAACGACTGACAAAATAGAGAGTTCAGAAATGACAAAATGCTTAGCTTTCAAGAGATAAAAATAAACTTAACTAATACCTATCATTGTTTTAATTGACAAGATAAAGCCAGAGATAAGTAAAGGATTTAAAGCTTCTTCTTCCAATTGGAAAGAAGATATCTGTGAGATTAAAATGGAGTTTTTATTTAAATCTAGTTAGTGAGAATTATTGATCACACCAAGATCAAGAAAGCTAAGAAATGGTGAATCATGTCTATAAAGAGACAACCTAATTCATTACGAATTTGGGGTGAAGGGGAATGACAAGAATAGATGCTGAAGAGATTCTGAAGGAGAAGAAAGTCTTCATTCCGACCTGATAAAAAAGCTGAGGAAAGAGATAAATTCTGCAGACACCGACGAATAATGATATAGCATCACATAGAAGAATAGTTTGGAGCAAAGGTATTGAATTGATTATATTGATCAGAGAGGTAATGCACTTACAATAGATCTGAAAATCTAGAATTCAAGTTGTATGTGTGAACATATCACTTTACTATTTCAGTTTAAGCATTGAAGCATCAAGTCTCTTAACTGAGCAGTACTTAAAAGTCTTTTGTAATTGAGATACATCCCAAGGAGTATCAAAAGTTTTGATCATACAAAGTAGCATTGGATATGCCTGATACCTATTGACAGGCCAAGTGAGTGTTTGATCAAGGATGGTAGCATTAGATGCCAGATACTAAGTGACAACCTATCTATTAAATCCTCTAACAAGGTCACACCTAACAACGTGTTTGTAACCTTTAACAGGGCTAACTCTTAACCGATCTCACTTCAAAAGAGTGAAAAATTGGGGTACTGGTCCTAGCGGTTTTTCCCTTAATAGGGTTTCCACGTTAAAAATCTATGTGTTATGTGTTAATGTTTCATTACTTTACTATTTTACATTTCACATAAATTATTCTGGATTGATCGGTATACACTAGCTATTTACTTTGTTTCGGTAAATAGAAAGACTTCTTATTGGTAAACATATAGAAGAAGGTTTTACAAAGCATTTCGACAAGTAGAAATTTGATATAAGTATTTCAAGGCATTCATATTATAGGACTGAAGATAACTAGAGGTATAATTTGTGGTACTAAGTTTGAAGGGTTGATTTAAGGATTAAATTTTGAGGCTACTGATTCACCCCCCCTCTCAGTTATTACTAACACATCTTTCTATCTGCATGTGTAGTTTTGTAGTCCTACAAGTGTGTTGTTCTACCTGCAAGTGTTTTTAATGGCTTGTACATTAGTAATCAAGACATTTTAGTGTTCTCAATCTAGTTCTAGCCTTAGGGTATTACATAAAATGTAACATTTAAGTATAAGTTCATTTCTTATACTTTAAGTTATGTTTTATGTAATAAGTTAAGGATGTTTGAGAGTGGTTTAAGATTCATAAGAGTTATAACAAAGATTCTATATTTTGAATGTTATTAGAAAATTTCAAACATAGCCAAATTTTAGGAATCGACATTTTTACTTCAAGATGAATCCGTTATGATGTTTTATGGTTTTGAGTTGGTACCATAGGAACTTATGATATTATTTTAATATAATGTTTTTGATTGTTGGTAAAAATAGGTTTTAGGGGGACCCAAAATCCCTTACAAGTATTTAAAAAAATGAATAGATATTAAGACCACTAAACTGAAACAAGACTGGAAACCAACCTACAAAACCAAGTACCAACACAAAAACCAGAAACAAAAAACTAGAAACCAACAAAACACCCAGTGACCAAAAACCTAAAACCAAACTAGCACAGAAATAGAGGAATAGAAAGACTTAGGAAAACTCCAGAAGATTTCCCTCTGCCTCCTTCTTAGCCTCAGACACTTTTTTGATTTCCGCATTAAAATCTGAGAGTTCCATGATCTTTTCTTGGATCTTCTTCTTTTTAGCAGATCGTGTACACTTGCCTGGACCACCATTACCCTCTTCATCTTTGGCATCCTCAAGATTCATAGTCAGAGACCCAACATCTAGCTCATACTTGATGGTATTGAAGTAGTCCATCATAGAACCCATAAAAAGGTTATTATCAATCATGTTCTTCTTAAGAGTATTGTCCAAGATATCCATTTTGTCCTACATATCCTTCATGTTTTTATCATCCTCTTTATCCTTTCGGAGATCCATCCTCACCGAGCCAGAATCCAAGTTCCCCTGAAGAAGATCAACTATTGCAGAGAGGGATCATAAACTAAGATTGAGGCTTTTAATTTCCTTGAAAGCCCATTTCGTAAGGTGGAACAAATACATCGACATCACCTTCACCATTTGAAGAATGCCGAAAGGGGGATAAATCTTGTCATCCATATCCTCTTAAAGCAATTGAACATTTCTTTCCTACATGTCAGTTGTTCTCACAAACAGAATGTCCCTAGAGATAGAAGGGTTATTACCCTTCTCATTAGTTTCCAAAATAGGAATCTCATTATCCTCCATCCTATTTGACTACAACTCCATAACCACTTCAAGTGTCAAGGAAATAGGAACATCATGTTCTTCAGAGCTAGCATAGTTAACTAGAATGGGGACCTTCTGACCACCCACATCTTTATCCTTAACTTCAGGGTCATCAAATTTTTCCTTGGATTCATGGGCATGGTCATCCCTATCCTCTTCCTCAACAAAATCACTAACTAAAGCCAACAGGGACTCTTTTCTTTCCTCATCAGAATGGGTATGGGGGAAATATTCAATATCTGCACAGCAATCAAAACTCTCATCTTCAGAGTCCGTTTCCATGCCATCCTTCTTTTCAAATTTTAATTTTTTACCTACAGTCAACTCTGCTTTAATCTCACCCTCCCTAATCTATTTTCCCAAAGCCTTAGCAGAACCAAAGTCCCTAGGCGAGAGGATAATAAGGCTACTAACAACAAATTTCTTAATATGCTTAGTAATTAAAATGATAAGACCCTAATGTAGAATGGGATTTCTCTCTTTCTTGGTATGATCAGTTATGCTATGGTGAAGGGATTGGAGAAGATAAAACATGAAAGAAACCCTAACCTTATGTCTGAAACGATAGAGAAACACAAAATAATAGGAGTGAGCCCGCTTATACCTACCATCCAGAGTGATATACTCCATGACAACAGTCATAACCTTCACCCATTCACATCATAACATCCACTAGAGTCCTTCACCAAGCACTCGGCCTTCACCTTATCTTTAGGGAAATGTTCAATGGTATGTTGGGAGGTCTTCTTGTCTCTATATAACTTCATGCCCTTGGTGTTCAGCCAAGACACCTCCACAATAATATCTTTGGTGATTTTAGTAACCATTTCCCCAATAGTCACAGTGACATGCTTGGATCTCTCAAAAAAATCCTTTGTGACTTCATCTTTGAACCCATGAAGGCATTCCATGTACATGGTGATCCCTCCCTTCGTAATCTTGTCCCAGACCTCAGTATTATTCTTCTATTTTTTTAGTTCTTTGGCTCCCATCAGTTAAGACCTCCACCCACAATTCCCTCAGACAACAGACTCTCAAGAGAAATGGAGGAAACAAAATAGAGATAGAACACAATGGAAGAATTGAAATTGAACACAACATGATTATACGCATTTCTATGCTTAGCCACTTTGGGAAAGTTGATACTTTTCATAACCTTTATAACTACTTTAATTAACTTGCATCTTGTCATCAAATTTTTTTAATTTATTCAAAATATTCTCTTTTGCTATGAGTCATATCAAATGCCAACTTGGCCTTCAAATCGATGGCCAAATCACTTCCTCCATGCCAAGTCATGATGTCCTTATCCTTGACAATGATTTTGGCTAACTCATCCACTGTACTATTATCCTCCCTGAACTTTTGAGAAATAATTACCTGCTTGAAGGAATTAATGATAATCTGAACCTCTTCTATTATTGCCTTAATAGACCATTATGGCTTAGTCAGCCCTTTAATATTTTTTAAAATGTTCATAGAATCACCTTCTATCCACACGTTCAAATACATGTCCTCTTTTATAATTTTTAAAATTTGAAGCAGAGCCATAGCCTCTGCCATGCGATTGGTCTAGATGCCAATAGGGAATGCCACGATAGAAAGATAGTTAGCCATGTCATCCTGAATAATTGCACTACAGCCAATAGGCCTTGGGTTACCCTTTTCTACATTGTCAAAATTTTATTTGATCCAACTAGGAGGGGGAAACCCAGATGGAATTCTCTCACTGGGATGAGGAGTTCACTTTGGTGCCAGTAGTATTAACTCCAACAAAAAATTCCAGCTTCGATCCATTCATGACATTACAGTTCTCCTTAATACTTCTCTTAATCTTCTAGGCAATCACCACCGGAGGGAGGGTAGTGTATGTAAACACTTTTTCATTATGCTCTCTCCATAGTTTCAAGATAACTTGAGGAGAAATGATGTTTCACAACAACTTGTCCATTGAAACCTAAACATTTCTCCATTGAGTGAAGAAATTCTCCATATTGTTTGGGAAAACCCAACATATCTTCCAATATTGCAAAATGAGGTACCAGACTTCCCAAGAGTACCAATAGTCTATAGCCATATGGTAAACCAACTCCTCAACATTCTTACACAGAAAACATCTGTTAGGTAGAATCATGCCTCTCTTTTGGAGATTATCAATAGTAAAAATCTTTTTCTGCACAACCAGCCAAAAGAAAATGTTAATTTTAGGAATTAACCATTTATCCAAAACTTGGGCCCAAAAGGGAGGAGGATTTGACTGCTTCAACAAAATATCAGAGGCAGAGGCAATAGAAAAGACTCTAGAAGAGAGAATCCACCAAATTAGATCATCCTCCCTGGTAGAGTCCACTTTCCAAACATTCAGATCCAGCATCAGAGGCTTAAGTGAGAAATCAACAACATAAAGATCAACCCAAGACTGGTGCCCCCAGTAATCTTTAACCCATGGATCTAATCTCTATAAAAAAATGTCAATAAAATGCTGGAGGGAAGGAATAGATTTCAGAGGATAATCTTTAAGCCAACAATCTTCCTAGAATTTAATTTTCCTGCCATTACCCAAATACCACTTAGCTCCCATGAAAGCCATCTCCTTAGCTTGCTAGATACAATTCCAAATAAAAGAGCCCTGCACCTTCACATAAGACATCATAAAATTTGATATATGAGGGAAGGAGTAGAGATATTTATTGTGAATAATCTCATTCCACTCTTTTCGCTCACCAAAGATCCTCCAAATTTGCTTAGCTAGTAAAACCTAATTGGTAACTCTTAAGGGGCGGATCCCCAAACCTCCCCAATTCTTTGGAGTGCACACCTTGTCCCAGGAAACTAAAGCTAATATATCTCTTTCTTCCACCCATATATTTTTATATAATGTTGTGATATCAATTATGGTGAATTTTGATGCCTTCTTGTGTATTTTGAAGCATTTTGAATTCCAGACAAGGTTTTAGAGTTGTCTAGTGGATTAGGGACAACTAGTGATCCCCTAAACCTGAATATATGATACTATGATGTTCTAATATTGCAATAAATTTTTTTGTATGGTAATTATATTCTTGATGCATTTATGATGTTATTTATGGGTAGAGAACCTAGGTACAATAGGTGAGTGACTCACAGTGGGTGCTACGGCACAAAGTGGATGCTAGGAGATCCCATTGGTGAGTTTTCTTAATCAAGTGATAACATTAATAAAATTTATTGGGAATGGGGGAAAATTCCATTAATAAATATTAATTTATTCCTCTCCCATGTTGCTAGTGCTTGTACAGGCAAGGGATGAGAGTGGTAGAAGGTTCCTTATGATGGTACAATCAAAAAACCTTGTCTTCATGGAAAGGTGTTCAGTTCCATATATGCCTATTTGATTCTAGGATATACAGTTTACTTCTAGGAGGTCCCTATGAGTGAGGGCTATTTGATGACACTCACCTAGCTTGCATCCTAGAGTATTTACATCCTTGATTTATTTTCCCTCTGGTAGTATTGTTTTTCTTATTTATTTTCATGTCTTATGATGTATTTTTGGGAAGGGTGTAAACCACAATAGGTATGTCTTAGATGTTACCTTTTTCATGGGTCTATTGGTCCCACATTTTTGGGTGGTTAATCTTATCGAGGTACTATTCATGGTTCCATGGACGATTCTGGCACATGTTCCTTCTAGATTTGTAGACAAAGATTTTATGTTTCTTATTGTATCATGTTGAGATGTATTTTATGTAAATACGCTTATGTAATTTGTGGGTGCCACCAAGAATTTGAGTCCAATTAAAAACAAACTATATATTTATAATATATGTAATCATATCTAAAATGGGTTTTAATTTGGTGGAAAAATTCTTTAGAAAACATCTTTTTCCAAAAGTGGGTTTTGTGCGCAAAAAGTTCCTCTAGAAGTGGACTCAACTTCTTGCACTTACCCTTGTAAATATATTCATGTAACTTAAATCTCCAAAAGTAAGCATTTGTATAATATGTAATGTTGCATGTATTAATTCAAGCAATGGGAAGGGTATTTCTGGGTGAAATGAGAGAAAAAAATATCACGTTTTATAATGCATATGATATAATATTGAAAAGAAAGTGTTTATATCATTTATTCATTTTACTTCTTATGATGTAGATTCTTAATGAGAGGTCTTGCTATAGGGTATGTTGATGTATCACAATAAATGATAAATTATGGATAATGTTTCAGAATAATGTAGTATGAAATGATAGATTTGGAATGGTTATGTTTTTAATAAGGTACTATGGTAATTTTATTAGATAAATGAATTTTTACAAAAGGAATTGATTTAGGAATCTTTATTTGGAAATTGTCCAATGAAATTAGAATAAAATGGCCCACTATAATGAATGATTAACGAATTTGATAATATTCTTAAGTAACAATGTTAGGGAACCTAAAGGGGACATGGATTAGACTTAGTTACAATTAATATTTTTATGTTGCAAAAGAAATTTGTATTTATGCCTTAGAGTTAATTAACAATGTGATACACATGATCATGTTAGATGTTTAAAAAATAAAAAAATACTTGTAATCTTAGTTCTTAGAAGTCTTGTCCTTCCAAGTTCCCTCACAGGGTGTTACATATGGTATCAGAGCCCTAGGTTGCCACATGGGGAACTCTGGGACTCACAACTCACCTATGCATATCATTTAAGTGCTTTACATTATTTTCTTTTCGATGTTAACATCATTGATTGTAGACTTGAACTCCAAATATGAAACCATGTTTTCTTGATATTATGCTACTTTTTTTGATTAAAAATTACAAGAGTATGCATTCTTTACTAGGATTGTGTTGCATGTTAATGTTTACTTATCTTTTTAAAAGCTTGATATTGTTTTACGCATTCTGATAACAATCCTGTATCCAAACAAATGTCCTTGGAAATGCTGCAGACATGTTAGTAAATTGAAAGATTGTACCTTTTTTGTTTGAATCTTGTTGTCAAAGTACTCATCTTCCTGAAAGCTCAAAGCTCTAGAATAAGTTATTTTGAATCTTAATTCTTGATAGTTTCTAACGATATCCCATAATTTTATTTGTATTATATCCCGTTGTTGTGAATGTTTTCTAAATGGATTATTAGGTTATCTTAGGTGATTTGAAAAGCTGTGCATTCTATTTTCCTTTAAATGCTTGGATGAATTAAAATTTGTCTATGTCCTTTCCATTAATGTGTTTTTATGGGATCAGTAAAGTAATTATCAATAATATTCTTAGTATTTATATAAAACAACTAGAGTAAATATACGATTGAGGTAGATTCAACTCTTATATTCTTGTAAGGATGAAATGATAATGTTTGGTTTGCATCATTAATGAAGTATCTTTATTAGATTTGTACTTATACAAGAGTTAAAAATTTTGTGTCATGTCTAGGTTGAATTTTTGAAATTGATTCTCTCTTTATTTTCTCCTTATTTATTGACAATAGATGAAAATAAGGGATTAAAGGAATAATTATGTATTAAATTTGTATGGAAAGTTAACATATGTTTGAACATTAAGTAATTTTGTGGTTTACTCCATAGATATGATTAATAATGAAAATATCCCTCTCTTATACATCTCCTTTGCCTCCTTGAAATTGGTAATTGTAAAGAAAGGAGCAAATTACTGTTGCAAATATATTTCTCTCTTTTTATTCCCTTTTTAAGGAACAAGTTTTAAAGGACTAAAACTTCTTAGGGAAACAATGTGTCATTAATATCTTAGGTAAAACATATATGTGCTTAAATTAGAAAACCATTTGATAGAAGACCTATATGCCCAAGTTTTTATCGTAAATAGGTTATACTTCACATTTGTGCTAAGAGGAGTGTGTTATTCCTATTTTTGTAAGATCTATATCCTTTTTGTATACCATGTTAAATTGTACAAGAAACAAGTTAAGATAATGTAATCAAGAAAGTCTAAGGAAGAGTATGCATAATGTGGACTAAATATTTTTATGAAAGGAGTATAAAAGAAAAGAAATGGATTATCTATCGTAATGATTAAAATTGTCTTATTAAATATACATTTTTCTGGATGCCTAATGAGTGGTTAGGATCTTAGATGAGTATTCTGGAAATGAATTTATGCTTGATGTTTTATATATACATTGGGATCAACTCCTTAGTAGAAGGAAACCGACAACATTAATTGGTTGATTGACTATGAATGGTTTGTAGGAATGATGAGTTATTATGGTAAAGAAATGTTATAATTGATGAACTACAACTAATTGTATGTTTGAATTCATTTGTTGATATTCAACTGAGTTACAGATGTGATGATAAACATTATCAGTTAATGTATTATCATTGATGTCAACTTATTTGAGTATTGCTATGGTGGAAAACATTTTTTATGGATTGAAGATTTGGAACAAACAATGTTTATGTGGTCGGTAAATGAAGAGTTCTATATATATCGAGAGACAGTGAATACCAAGAAAAACATAGTGTATACCGAGCACAGTGATAACCGAGAAAGGGATTTCCAACACAACTATTGATGAAGTAATTTAATCAAACCGAGGCCGACTTGGATGATGAGATGAAAATTGATGATTTAGAGGTAAAAGATAAAGTTTTCTATTTTATCAAACGGTTATAAAAATTCAATTAAGATCATACGAAAAGGATTGAAACATGTTTTTAACACAACTGTTAAGGATGGATCAAGCGGGAAAATAAACGATGGAGATTAAGTGGCCAAATTAGAAGGATGGAAATTAAATGAGACATGATTTTTATATAAGAGAAAAGAGATTTATTTTGAATCACATGATGCTATGATGCACACATGAAAATTTTATGCATGACTGATCAAACTGGTTAAAGATAGAACCGAGCATTTTCTGTAGACATCACCGAGCAAACAGAGGAAATAACATTATCGAGCAGAACAAGTATGAAGTATGAGATGAACTGAAGTGAAAAAATTGATCAGAGGTATTATGTACTTAGCATAGATCTAAATATCTGCAAAACAAAGTTGTATTTGAATAAGATCATTATAGTATCTATTTAACCATTGTTACAGATAAATCTCTTAACTAAGTAGGAGAGTGAAAGTCCTTATTATGATAATATAATGAAAGTTGAGTATTTTCTTGTTGACCCCATAGTGAATACATGGTCAAGAGAGAAATATTAGTTTTAAATCCTCTAACTAGGTCACATTTAATAGTGTGCATTGTAACCTTTAACAGGGTTGGTTCTTCACCGATCTCACTTCAAAAGAGTGAAAATATTTTGGGTTACCGGTCCCAGGTGGTTTTTCCCTTAGTAGGGTTTCCACATTAAAAATCTATATTTCAATGTTCATGAATGTTGTGGATTGTTATTTTACTTTACACTTTACTTTATTGACCTAGATCAGTAATCACAGTATTAATTTACTGATACTCGGTAAACATTATTGATGAAAGTTTGAGATTAAAAAATACATTTTCATCAAGTTAAATTATATATTTAAATTTGTTTTGATATACATATGGAGGAATTTGGGAATGTACATTAATTTGTGAGGAAAATAGTTTTAACTGATTCACCCCCCTCTCATTTATTCTAACAATTGGTATTAGAGCGTACTATGCTTAGAAGAAAGTTTTGAAGGACTAAAGCTAAAGATCACAAGTTGTATAAGAGAGATGCACCTAAGCTAAAAAAGGATAACTTCCTGACATGGAAATGAAAATGAGACTATACCTATCAGGGATTGGAAACAACATTGAAGATTATCTAGATAATGAATTCATTCTACCTACTAGACCTTTGACTATAAATAAGATGAAAGAGAAACATGAACATAACCGTATCATGGTGGAGATTGCTTCTTCACTTATAGATGTAGAATTTGAGGACATCAAGACATGTACAACTTCCAATCAGATGTGGGAGAAACTCACAATAGTTTATGGAGGATATTTAAATGTACTGAGAGCCAAAGATGAAAGTCTTCGTGGAAAATTTTATGACATGAGAATTAAGGAAGGAGAGAATATAAAACAATATATTAACCGACTTAAGGAAGTTGTGAATGCTCTTTGAGGATCTAGTAGAACCATTGATGAAGACACAATTGTGAGTAAGATTCTTAGAACTCTATTGACTATTTATTCTATAAGAGTCTCTGCAATACATGAAATGAGAGTTGCACCTAGAAATAATATTACTATTGATAGTCTAGTTAGAAGATTGATTTCTTTTGAGCTGAATAATTTTGGCAACAATATTGTACCATCTATGGAATCCACATTTATGTCTACTTTGAAAATTGGTAAATCTAGTAGCAAACACATAATCAGAAATAACAGTGATAGTGATAGTGATGACAAGGAACTTGATGAACTTTAAGCCTTAATGGTTAGAATATTGCATAGAGGTAAAGGAAGATATAAAGGTAAAATACCTTTGATATGTTTTAACTGTAAAGAGATTATCCATTTTGCTGCAAGATTCCCTAACAGAAAGAATGGTGATAGAAATGATAGATCTAAGGACAGAAAGGATGACCGAGACTATAGAATAAATTGATAGTATGATACAAGATATAACTGAGAATACAAAGATAAAGGTAAGAAAACTTGTTACATTTCTGAAGATAAAGATAATGACAGTGGTTCTGATAGCGGTGAAGATATTGAGACAATGTTTGTAGCTTTGAAAGATGATTCAAATGAAGATGAAAGGTATGTAGAAACAACACTTATCTCTAAACATAGTAAACATGACATTTGGGTTATTAATAGTGGCTATACACATCACATGAATAGTGATAAAGGAAAATTTGAATTTCTTGAATATTATGATGCAACAGGATCTGTAAGAACCTGTCAAGTAAAAGGAAAAGGTACTATTATGTTGAACAATCAAATCAAATGTGAAAATGATTACTGGGTAAAAGGACTTAACTACAATCTGTTGAGTGTTTAACAGTTGAATAACATAGGTCACTGAGTCAAATTTGAGAATAGAAAAGCAAGAATCTACGATGTAACTGGAAAGTTGATCGGTATTGGTGAAAAATGTAAAGGTAACCTATTCTATCTTGATACATCTAAAACTACTTTCTTATTGGAAAAGAATGAATATATATGGTTATGTCATAAAAGAATTTATCATGTAAATTTTGACAACATGGTTAAGATTAGTAAGAAAGGAAAATTTAGAGGCTTACCGAGCTTATCTAAACCAGACCATGTAATGTGAAAAAATTGTCAAATGGGAAAGATGTCAAAATATAGTTTTAAGAGAAAGACTTTTTCATCTAATGATATTTTAGAGTAAGTTCATATAGACCTATGTAGACCAATCAGAACACAAAGCTATTATGGGGACAAATATTTTATTTTATTTTTTGATGACTACTCTAGAATAGTGTCTGTCATGTTCCTAAAATAAAAATATGAAGCATTTAAGATGTTTAAGTGGTAAAAATCTAAAGTGGAAAAATAAAATGGTAGAGATCTCAAGTGTTTGAGATCTGATAGAGGAGGTGAATTTATTTATGATGAGTTCACTAAATTTTGCAATAAATATGGAAAAATTACATGTTTCTACACCAAGGACACCACAGTAGAATGAAATTACTGAAAGAAGGAATTGATCAATTGTTTATTATGCCAGATCATTGATGATTGAAAAGAACTTTGCACAAAAATACTAGAGAGAAGCAGTTAGCACAACTGTTACACACTAAACTGAGTACAATTGAAGAAAGATTCAAACAAAAAACCTTATGAGCTATGGTATGGTTATACACCTAATGGGAGCTATTTTAGAATATTTGGTAGTCATTTTTTTTAAACAAAAGTGGGCTATCCACTAAATATATTATTAATATTTGGTAGCCATTGTTATATTATGAAAGATGATCTAAATGATAAATTTGATTCAAAAAGTGATGAAGGAATATTTCTTGGATATTTTACTAAGAGTAAAGCTTACAAATGTTTGAACAAGACAACTAAAAAAATCATTGAGAGTGCAAATGTGAAATTTGATGAATTTGATGAGAAAAATGATGAGGACAACATGAAAGAACCAAAGGATTACAATAGATTTTTCTACTAGGAAGAACCTGATACTATACTGACACAGATGCCTACCATTACCATGCAATAGGGTAATGTTAACGTGCAACAGGGTTATGTCACCGGGCAACAGGTAGCATAGACCAAGAATCAAGAAAATGCTAAAACTGAAGATCATGAGCCAAAAGACAATGAACCTACCAAAGAAGACAATCAAGAATAGAGAGTTGAACCTGTAGTTGCTAAATATATGAGAAAAAATCATCCAAAAAATCAAATTATTGGAGATAAAAGAGTAGACACGATGACAAGAAGTAAGTTGAGAGATGAAACTTGTTTAATTTATGATTTTGAGTCCAAGAATGTTAGAGATGCATTAGAAAATGAAGAATGGATTAATTCTATGAATGAGGAAGTTGAGGAGATATAGAAAAATAAGATATGAAGATTAGTACCAAGACTGAGTGATAAAATATCATTGGCACCAAATGGATATTTAGAGACAAACTAAATGAAGAACCAAAAATAAAGCAAGATTAGTTTGCAAAGGGTATGCACAAGAAGAAGGAATTCACTATGGAGAAAATTTTTCACCCGTTGCTAGACTTGAAGGAGTGAGAATAATACTTGCATATGCTGCATATAAAGGATTCAAGGTATATCAAATGGATGTGAAGTCTACATTTTTGAATGGAATACTAGAAGAAGAGGTATACATTGAACAACTTGAAGGATTTATTGATCCTGATAAGAAAAACATGGTATGTAAGTTACACAAAGCTTTATATGGATTAAAACAAGCACCAAGAGCATGGTATGAAAGATTGCATTCATAATTAGATTTATTAGAATAAGTGACAACTACAATTTGTATTTAAAAGGAGGTAATGATGATAAGACACTTATTGCTGAAATATTTTTTGATATCATATCATATTTGGGCGTAATGATAACTTATGCACTTCATTTGCTGATGAAATGAGGAAAGAATTTGAAATGTCGATGTTTGGTGAGATCAAATTTTTCCTAGGATTGAAAATTTTGCAACACACTATAAGTATCTACATTACTCAATCAAAATACGTCAAGGAAGTACTAAAGAAATTCAAAATGGAAGAATCAAAACTAGTCGGAAGACCTATGGTGACAGGATATAAGATGACAAAAGAAGACAAGACATCATAGGTAAATCAAACTTTGTACAAATCTATGATTGGTAAATTGATATATGTTGTAGATACAAGACCTGACATAGTACACATAGTTGGAATAGTTGCAAGATTTTCTGCTAATCCCAGAGAATTATATATGACTGCTGTAAAAAGAATTTTTAGATTTTTGAAGAATACCGAGGATTATGGACAATGGTATAAAAGAGAAGGAAAGTTTGAATTGAAAGTTTATACTGATGTTGATTGAGCGGGGAACATAGATGATAGAAAGAGCACTACTAGTGTAGCATTCTTTATTAGGGAAATATTAGTTACTTGGATAAGCAAGAATCAAGGATGCATATCTCAGTCAACTACAAAAGTAGATTATGTTTCTACTGCTTCAAATTGTTTGAACATAGCATGGATAAAATAATTGTTGAAAGGAATGAATGAAGAGATCACTAACATAGTTATAATTTACTGTGATAATACAAGTGTTATTAATATTTCAAAGAATCCTGTGATGCATAAAGACAAAGCACATATCTATTAATATCATTACTTGAGGGAACAAGTACAAGATAAATAAGTAATACTGGAATATGTACAATGAAAAGAACAACTTGCAAACATATTCACAAAAACCTTATCGAAGGATACATATGAGTACTTGAGATGTAGACTAGGGATTCATCCCTTGTCTATTGATAACTAAGCTAAGTAGGAGGTTTCATCAACCTACATGAAATCATAATATCAATCATGTTGATGCAAAGATGAACTAGACTGACATAGAGATATCAATACACTGAAAGGTACCTACTGCACTAAAATTCAGAGATATATTATTTGGCTACTGAAGATCTGTATATTTATTTTTTTTCATTTTTGTCAAAGGGATATAAATATCAATGAAATATCTATACACTAAAGGGAGAAAAGAGTGTTAGGATTGGATTATTCTGAGAGGGGGCTGAATTAGTATAATATCACTTTAAACTAATTCTTCAACCACTTAAACATTAACCATACATTTGTATTAAAGTAAAAAACATAAGCAAATTATACAATGCTCATAACACCAAGATTTGTTTATGAGGAAAACCTAGCCAAGGGGCATGTACTAAAGTATAATATCCTTGTAAGGAGACCTCACCCTATTAGGATCTGAATATTACATAGTACATTTACTTTTTAGAGGAATAACAACCCTGTCAAAGGTTGAAAACACCCTGTTAGGGGCTTCTGAGCTTACAACTCTTACAATGTAATTCTATTACAAAAAGTTCTCAGTCATGAACAAAACAAACATCACAAATGCTTTGATAGTTCCTTTATAGCTCTTCCATTCACATGTATACCCTTCTAGATAAATATTACATACACTTTCATACATACATGATCTTTACCAAAAAGATCTTACATATATATCTCATAACTTTACAAAGTCGGCTCTCTATATGATTATTGCAAATACTACTAAGTTGGCCTTCAATACAAAATACATTTAATATAATAAAAATTAAATGCATAGTTAGTGCTCTTGCATAGTCAAATTAATGACTATCAACAACCAAAATACAACTTTGATTTCCTGGATTTGAAGTCATACTCCCTCAGTCTTTGCTGCTATCCAATTGCTCTGTATCACTGTTCTTCTGCAGTCTGTCTGTCTTCAAATCCTTATAACTCATATTAAACTTAACCAAATCCAAATTGATATTAGGTGGAGGTCATACATACTCCATAATATCTTCCTCAAAGGTCTCTTTCCCTAATTCATCGATCTCTATCTTCGACATCAAAAATACTTTGGTATCACTACTACTATACTTAGTCAATTTCTGAATCAGAAAAACTTAATTTCAAAGTAATCAATCTTAAACCTAGATGTTTTGCCATAAATGACAACCAAAAAATGAATCACATTTACACAAATAGATCACTTTCCAACAATCTCTCCCTTTGGCATTGATGGCAACACTTAACAAATAAATATCTAAGTGTTCCAACTAAACAAAACTCTCTCTTTTTCTCCTTATATCTTCTTGATATTTTTCTCCCTTTCTCTTATATATCTTTTTTCTAGTTTCTCCTTCTCTTCATCATCATTTTTTCTTCTCTTCTCCCCATTTGAAAAAAATGACAAAGCTGCATATAAAACAATATGTCTTAGTTCCTGCTTACCAGTATCAGAACATCTTGAAAAGAGTCTTCCAAAATCTTTACTTATGTGCTCCATGTCTTAACCAAAATCTAACTGATGTGAATCAAACCATTCATTGCAAATGATGTAGTTTCAGATTCTTTCAACTCTTTGGGAAAGCCTTTGGTCAATGAATTTTCAACCTTCTCCAAATCTGAGAGATGAGCCTCAAGTATGGATAGTTTTGGAGTAATAAAGCTCCTCGAAAAATTGAATCTACTTAATACTCTCCCTTTCTCATTATCCAATACACTGTGCTTGGCCAATATCCTTGTAAATTATGTATCTATTTCTATTGTGGAATGTGAATATGTTTTACAATCGTCCATCAAGCTTTTCAGAGTTGCTCTCTCCTTGGCAATAATTTGTCCTCAACATTTTTAATGTGTCTAACCAAATTCATGCAATAGCCAAATAGTTTTCTCCCATGTCCAATGTAGTTCTTTGCATTTGTCAAACACGTTTTTAAATTTCCAAAGTTCCATGAGATGGACTTGTGGACTTCTGTCAGTTTATTCTCTAAATATGTCTTCTCTGCGTTCTCTTCTACAATCTTCAGCAAATTTTCATAATACCCATCAAATTCATCAAGTGTAATCTTCAATTTTTCAATGTCATCTTTGTGTTGGAAAACTATAGGTACTAGAAGTAATTTATTCATAGTATCAATAGCTCTTGAGATTGATTTTATCTTCTTATCTCCTTTCTATTCAGATCTTTCCTTAGCTTTGTTTAATGCGGTGAATGCCATCTTTACCAATTCAACTTCATCCATCCTATCCACATTTACATAAGTTCTTGTCAACAATGAAATAGATGGTGATTTTATTTCATTATTTTAAAATATTTGATGTTCTATCTTCTATTCATCATCCTTTTTCTATTCAAATTCCTCTTTCTATTCCACTTCATCTGCAATAGAGGTGTCCAAATTTCCTGCAAAAGGGTCCTTCTCATCTTTTGAGGGGTCAAGGGTCATTGCCACACCAGAGACATAGAAATATGGTGGAGGATCTGTTTCATTCTTCTTTGTAGAGGTCTCTATCACCTTAGGTATTTAACCCATTCCCAATTGTGTGGATGATGTTGTTTTAGTAGGTGAGGGATTTCTAGAAGTAGAGTTCATTAGAATCTTCTCTAATGCCTTCTAAGTTTCCTCAGTCAATTCATCATACCTCCTTCCCATTATATTCAATAGTCTAACTTTTGTTCTTATCAAAGGTTTTAGCTATTTAAATATTCTATCTCTCTCATGTACTGATAACACAGGCATCATGTTATCAATTTCCTTATTTATGATTTGATCATCCTCAATCTTTACCAAGTGTTTTCTTCTCTCCAATTTTTCATATAGATATTTGGGTACACTTCCTTCAATTTCTAGAAGGCTCTTCTTGAAGGTAAGAAAATGCTCTATCACAATATCTTCAATCTTCATCTTGTCTGATTCCTTATATCTGTCATAGTATTTATCAATTGAAGCCAATTTACCTTGTTCAATTGCTCTCTTTTCCAGCATCTTCATGTCAGGTTTCAAAATATGTTTTTATGTTTTCTTCTCTTCTCCTGTTGTGCTTTGCTCTTTAGGCTTTCTTGATCTTGTAACTCTAGGAGTGACAACATTTTCTTATTCTATTTGCTATTGTGGAGGAGGTGTACTATCTACCATAGCTACCTTAGGAGTGATAGGGGTATCAGTACTTCCACTTTCTACTCCAAGAGATCTCTCTTCCATCTTTCTTTTGACTTCTTGAAATTCCTCTTCTATCAGTCCAACTTGTATACTGCAATCATGTATAAGGTTAGAAATTTTCCTTTTCCTTAGTCCTCTATACTATTCATCTTTCACCTTTGTTGACTTTTCTTCATAGGTTCCCCATCTTTCTTCTGTTGTATCAAATTCTAATGCAAGAACATGTTCTACTTCCATGGTGAGTATTTTAGTACTTACTTCATAAGCCATGGGGTATCACCACTTCTTCCTAGGTGTAACTACTTCAAAACACACACAATCAATTTCAACCATGAAATATATTGTATCCTTGTACTTCTCCACAATGTCCTCATGTAACCTGTATCTTGTCTTTATCTATTTCTATAGAATTATGATCATGGCAAATAATTCTCCATCCACCCAAGTAGTATTCTATCTTTTGTAGCTTTGTGAAATCAGTATTCTAATGGGTAATCTAGAATTCCAAACATTATGATGTAAACTAGGAAACTTGTGTTCAATGTGAATGAACATATGCATCAATAACAAACCAAACCTGAAAGTTTTACTTTTATCCTTTTTCACTAGCTTCACATTCTCCAAAAACGTCTGAGCCAGAAGTTCACATAGGTTGTATTTTATGTTTTCCTTTACCATTCTCCAAGCCATCATGATTACTCCAGTAGATACAAATTTAGGTCTGCTATTGTAGTAGAATTTATATCCGAGTATCATGGCAATCAATCTAACATCTTGCTGGAAGATGTCACTTACTGTCATTGCCCTTCTGTCCCATTTAGAATGTGTTAGGGTTTCAAATTATTTCTTCACATACTTCTCTGCAATAGGTATAACTCCAATGTTATCTAATCTACTGATCTCATGAATTTGGTCACTGCAAATCTTCACAGGTTGATCACCTTTCCATATCAACTGATCATGAACCCTACTCATCAATACCTTGAACCATTCATTTTCATCGAACTCGCATAAATCCATAATCTTCATTATTGCTCAACTAACTAATGTGGTTGAATTCTTCCTTAATGATTCCTTCCTTAGTCATATCTTCCATTTTAGTAAGTATTTCATCATCTCCCAATGTATCATACTTACAGTCTATGTAATCCCTAATGTCTTCTAGGTGCAATACACCATGTGGGTTTTGTGAATATGCTCCTTCCAGATCTTCTTCAAAAGACTTATATAAATGTTTCTTGAATTTGTATCTAGGATGATCAACAACATAAAAAATGAAAGGTGCATCCATAGCTTAGATGATGTAAAATACCTTTCTCTATAGAAATCCAAATGTTATGCTCCAATCAATCACGCACGACAATTTTAGAATAGTCTGAATGCTTCTGCTATCTAATCTCCTTAGCTCGCTCTTTGTCAAATGGTGAATAGATAGGTTATCAAATGGTTCTTTATAAAAGTTACGTTATAACTTTCATTTTCACTTTAAACTATCCAGTCAACTACTAAATCTTGCGAACAAAATATACACATCGGTGAATGGTGCACTCTTGGGTATATGATCCATGATGTCGACTTAGTTCACATAAGCTTGCATGAGCTTGATCGATGAATTTTAAGGAAAGATAAATTGTGATGTCTATATCCAATTCTCCCTCTAAGGCCATGATCGACCAATTAGGTCGATTATTTCATGCTAACTTCAGGCAAAGATTCAGTAGCATCTACTGACTCTCCCTGAATTGAAGTCTCACTTGTTCCTTTGACCTGCCAAATCTTGCCACTATTTTTGTCTTCTGCTTTCTTAAAAAAAATTTCAAAATCATTCATCACATCTGTAATAATCTTGCCAATATCATTTCCATTCTTCTATGAATTCATAGGAGGTGGTGTTCTGATGACATGTAACTAATTGAATGTTTGATAAAGTTAAGTTCAAGATGATTCAAGACATTAAATCAGTTAATGGATTATATTTTAATTGATGTCAACTTAATATCATCTGTATGGTCATGTACATAATGCAAAAGACTTTAGGGAATCAATGGAACAAAGATTATACTTTCAACAATGCATAAAAGTCAAGTATTCACTAAGTGATAGACAACACCGATGGAGTGCACACCATCGGTAAAGGCTAGGTAAAAGTCATAGTGATGCCCAATGAGAAGAAGATATTGTTTCCTGATGAAGAAAAATCTAATGATGCCCAATGGAAGGAGATCCCAAATCTAACTGGAGTTACACCGACAGAACTGGTAGTTGTCAACGACGATGAACTATAGAGTTGACCGACAAAACAGAGAGTTAAGAAAATGAAAAAATATCTAGCTAGCAGAGCTTAAGGATAGACTTAACTGGTTGTTTTATTTGTTTTATTTTACCAGAGTTAAGTAATTGATTTAAAGAATATTTTTACAGTTGGCAAGAAGATAACTACTACAAGATAAATCAGGAGTTAAAGCCGTAAATCAGATTGGCTGGATTGTTTTTCACGCCAAGAATCAAAAATCAAGAATTAAGGAACATCATGTCTATATAAGAGATAAGCATAATTCATTTCAAGAGAGAGAAAGCAATTAGATACATAGGGAATTAATAGAAAAAGGATGCTAAAGAGAAACTGATGAAGGATAACTTCATACAGTCCTGATCAATCAAGCTGAAGGAGAGCTAAGGAATTCTGTGGACGCCAATGAAAAGTGAAGCACAACATCACAGAGCAGAAAGGGTGGAGCACAAATAATTGAATTAATACATTGATAGAGAGGTATTGTACTTAAATAGATCTAAAAATCTACAATTCAAGTTGCATTAGAAACAGGTCATTATGTTTTAGTTTAACCATTGAAGCATTAAGTCTCTTAACAGAGCAGGACTTAACCATCTTCTATAATTGAGGTATATCATAACAGATTGCCAAAAAGATTTTCATGAAGATAGCATTGAGTTCCTGATACTGACACACAATCTAAGAAGGAGGGTGATGCAGTTAGGTAGCACCAGATATGCCAGATACCTATTGTGCCCATAGAGGTTGATCAATATTGGTAGCATATACATGCCAGATATCAAGTGACATTCTATTATCAAAAATACTCTAACAAGGTCGCTTTTAACTGTGTGTTTGTAACCTTTAACAGGGTTGGATCCTAATAGGGCTCACTTTAGAAGAGTGAAAATTTGGGGTACCGGTCCCAGTGGTTTTTTTCCCTTAACAGGGTTTCCACATTAAAATTGATAAAATAGTTTTACTACTTATTAGTTATCAAGGAGAATAAGGACAAACAAGGCAAACCGACAGACAGTCAATATTATAAGTATTTCATGGCATGCATCTTGTAGGGACTTAATAATCTGAGGTTTATTGATTGGTCGATTAAAATTTAAAGGATAAATTTTTGTGGCCACTGATTCACCACCCCTCTCAGTTAATACTAACAATTGGTATCAGAGCTTGTGTGGTTAGAAGGAAGGTTTCAAGACCTATGTAAAAGATCACAAAATGAACAAACAAGATGTGCCCAAGTTGAACAAAGACAACTTTGCTTCATGGAAAAGAAGGATAAGACTCCACTTCTCGAGTATTGGCAACGATGTTACTCAATACTTAGATACTGAATATGTGTTGCCTACAGGACCATTGATAGTAGATAAATTGAGAGTGAAGCATGAGCATAATTGAATGGTTATAGATATTTCTTCCTCTCTCTCCTATGCTAAATTTGAAGATGTTAGAGATTGCACAACTGCAAAGAAAATTTGGGACAAACTGAAGCTTGTACATGGAGGTGATAAAAACATTCTGAGAGCCAAGGCAGAAATCCTTAGAGGAAAGTTTGATTATCACAGAATGAAAGAAGGTGAAAACATCACATAGTACAACACAAGAATAAAAGAAGTAGTCAATGCTATATGAGGTGTTGGAGGTACA
Source organism: Thuja plicata (assembly GCA_018584345.1). NCBI lineage: Eukaryota > Viridiplantae > Streptophyta > Pinopsida > Cupressales > Cupressaceae > Thuja > Thuja plicata. The sequence continues at coordinate 2,096,100 of MU226946.1, forward strand.
CTTGAAGAGGAGACAGTGGTAAGTAAAATCTTAAGAACCTTATTACCTGTATATGCTATTAGAGTTTCTGTTATTCAAGAAATGAGAGTAGTAGCAAACAACATAGTTACTCTTGATAGATTAATTGGTAGACTGATTTCATTTGAGATGAATAACTTTGACAATAGTGTCTTACCAAGTTTAGAGTCTACATTTAAATCTTCTATGAGAATAAGCAAATCTATTCAGAGACACTCATCTAGAAGAGACAATTAAAGTGAAAGTGAAGAAGAAGATCTATATGAAATAGAAGTACTCATGGAAAGAAGAATGCAAAGAGGTAGAGGTCAATACAAAGGCAAGTTACCACTTGTATGCTTTAATTTTAAAGAGACTGAACAATTTTCTACAAGATGTCCTAACAGAAGAAAAGATGACAAAAGTTATGACAAATTTTTTGAGAAGAAATCTGACAGAGGTGATAACAAAGATTACAAAGGTTACTGACGATTAGAAAGAAAGGATACCCAAGACTACAAGGATAAAGGCAAGAAGGATAGCTACCTAGCTACTTGCAAAGATGAAGATATTGACATCGAACTAGATGATGACATCGATATAGTATTTGTAGCTGTGAAGGATGATTCAGATGAAGATGAAAGGTATGAAGAAATTGCACTCATATCTAAATTTAGTAAGAATGATGTCTGGATTATATATAGTGGCTGCACTCACCATATGACCGGTGACAAAGAAAAATTTAATACTTTTGAGTATTATAATGGTGGTACAGTAAGAATGGGAAATGATACACCTTACCCAGTCAAAGGTAAAGGAACAATAATGCTGAATAACCTGATTAAATGTGAAAATGCTTATTGGGTAAATAAATTGAATTATAATCTATTGAGTGTTTCTCAGCTAAATAATTCAAGTCTCAGAGTATCATTTGAAAACAAGAAGGAAAAGATTTTCAACAAATCAGGAAAATTGATTGGTACCGTTGAATAGACTAAAGGTAACTTATTCTATCTGAATGATACTAATCCCACTTGCTTGACTAGAAATGAAGACATATGGCTGTGGCACAAAAGATTGTGTCATGTGAATTTTGACTGATGAGTCTCCCAAAAGGCCATCTTTTCCATGTGATTACTTTCATTTTTCAACATTTTGTTTTCAGAAGCAGAAGACTTTAAACTTATGGTTTTTATATATTTTTATATGGAAGGACATAAGTAGGTAAAATGGATGGTGAAAACATAATGTATTTTTCTTAAAGTTAATGGATAGAAGTTGCAGGATATAAGTGATTGCATGATTGAATAGATAGTCCTTTTCCCTATGCTATGTTATGGGTAGTTTTCTTCTTGTAGCCGAATGTTGTGCGAGAATATTGAATGAAATCTCACACTTCTTTCTTAGTATTAAATGATAAAATATATTTATGTGTCGAAATTTATGTATACTAACCATTTTGTAGGAGTCAAGTTATGGCACATTCAAGAATTCCAGCATGGTGTTGAAAGGGTCAACAACAATCATTACCTTCAGAAGCGCCATCATGAGCAAGGAATTAAGTAAGCAGTTAAAGGTGGGCATGTCATAGAATTCTCATGGAGGAACAAGTCATTTCAGTTCCTGAGAAGGCACCGTGCACAGATCTAGAACCATTGCATGCTATATTCTGGGAGGAACTTGAAGACCTACTTTTGTTGTTTGAGATTTCTGTTATGAGCATGATGTATCCATTAGTGATCCTCATTAATGGAGTGATCCTAGATTAAGGTTGTAGTGTAGTTCCTCCTTAAATAAGTGGAATTTATCTAGTTCCACAGGAGAGGAGAAGAAGAAGAGTTAATTGATGTAATTTATGGACTAGAGTTTGATATTGTAGCACTGTTTATTTTCCAAGTATTTTTCCTCCATGAATGAATAGAGTGCAGAATTTGAGTTTCAATCTCTTACCATAGTTGCATTTCTGATCACTCATCCAAGGGGGTCCACTTGGTGAGTGAATCATTTTATTAGATTAGAAGTTATTTCTTTTCTCATTAAGAAGAAGATAGAACTCTGCTATTCCTACAGCCACTAGTAACAGAACTGGTGCTATGTTCCTGTAGCATAGGCGAGCAGAGTAAACCCTTCTCGTGATTACTATTTTCATAGAATAATTATATTCAATTGAGATAGCATAGATTTATGAAGCATAATGTATTTTGATTCCATAGGTTTAGCCATGAGAATCAAGGAAGTTTGAAGCATATACTTTGCAAACACCATTCCAAGTTTACGTCCTTGGTCAATAACTAAATGAGACTAAATAATCTACTTAGGAGCCATTTGGAGCGTCCAATCCTAAAATAGTAGTCCAATGCTATGTGTTTCTAAGACAATTGTTTGGCCAGGCATATTTGGCGCCACTATCAGGGATGGTGTTAGTTCAAACCACTTTGGTGTTCATCATTCCATTTTTTATAGTTTAGGATTTAATTTTAAGCAAAGCATTTTATGCATAGAAGAGGAGATCCTCACAAAATATTCCTTCCTCGTTAACACCAGGCATAACCATTTGATATTTTTAACCCCAAGCCTGAAGAACCCCAAGTAGATAGTGAAGAAGAAGACTTGTTTGAAAATCCATTTGCAGATGCCCAAGGAGAAATTTCATCACCCTCATCCTCCGAAGAATTGCTACATCTAGAAGTCCTTTTTGATGAGCTTGAGTATCATGACAACCCATTAGCTCTTATTGTATACCAGCCACCACCACAATATAAACCAGGCCCTCCTCCAAGGATGGCCCAGCCTACCTTTCCCTTTCCAATTCCTCCTTAGCAGGGTAACCAAAACTTGAAGAACATCCCAGCCGCTGCATTCCCAAAATTTTATGGACTTATCACTGAAGATCTCAGGACCTTCCTCTTCGAGTTCAATATCCTTTGCAGGAGCTACAACTACACAACTGATGCCCATAAGCTAAAGTTGTTTCTGTCAACTCTCAAAGAGGTTGCGCTAAGATGGTTTATGAGCCTCAGAGATAATGTTGTACCAAATTGGAATTCCATGAGCAATATGTTTCTTGCAAAATACAAGGAATACTATAGAGGATGGGATTTAAAAGGAGATGACATCTTTAAGATGTCACAAAAAGAGGATGAAACCTTGGAAGACTATGTTTCTAGGTTTATGTATAACTTGCAATGGAATGCTCAACACCAGTTGAATGAGGAATCACAGAAGCATCTGTTCCTCAAAGGTGTCAATGAAGGAAGCATAGAAGCCTTGGACCTTATGGCTAGTGGAGACATCACCCAGAAAAATTGGGTGGAGATTAAGACCATATGTATGAATTACTCAAGGGATACAATAAAAAAAGGAAGAGGATTAAGGGACTTGCCTCAAAAGACAAATGGCTCTGGAGTGTCAAAGATAGAACTCTCCAATCTCCTGTCTAACTTTGAGCAGGATATTATCAATGATGTGGCTACTCAGCTAGATACCATGCAAGCCCGAAGGAAGAAAGAGGACGCAGATGCTATGCTGGCTAAATTCTGCTCCCATTGTAGGGAGAAGAAAAGCAATTGTAAGTGCAAAACTATTGAATCTGTAGACACTACTTCAATGCCCACCGAGTTCAAGGCAATAGATGAGGAGAATGGAGAGGTCTTTTACATGGCTCAAAGGTGACCATGGGCTCAGAGAAAAGGTATGCCTCAAGACCCGTCAAATCATTTTTGATATAATAACAATAATAGTAATCAGTGGAAGAATCAAAACCCCCACAATTTTGTCCCTCAAGGACATAATTGGAATAATCATTGGTCAAACCAACAGCCACAGTATAACCAAAATTTTTAGCAGCCATAGTATAACCAGAACTTTCAACCTCAGTTTAACCCAAACCAATAGCATTTTAACCCATATCAACAGTAATATAACTCATACCAGCAGCCGCAGAAGAATAACCAATGGCAACCACATGGTAACTAGCAACAACAACCTCAGTGGGGGCCCAATCATCCTAATCAGTAGCAAGATATTATGCCTCCACCTCAACAACAAGCTATTATGCCTCCACCTCCTGTAGCCAATAATAGCCCTCAGAAACCACAACTACCTGCTCAATCAAATCCAAATCCAAACAACAAGAAGCAAGCTTATTCATTGCAAGTGAATGATATCCACCTAAGATCAGGGACTACATTGCCTACACCAAGAGAACCCATAATAAATGATGTTTCTGATACTAAGGAAGCTTCTAACAATCAAAATATTATTATTCCCCTTATTGCACCGCCTATTCTAGTTGAGAAAGAACCACCTTTTCTGCAGAGATTGGCCCAACCTTCAGTATCCCCTAAAGAGAATACTATTGCAAAAGACCTGATTGACCAGCTAAAGAAAATGACTATCCAAATACCATTATTAGATGCCCTCAAGGAAATTCCACTCTATAATAAATAAATTAAAGAAGTTTGTATCAAGCACCCTGGTAGGAAAAAGAAAGATCTTGATACTGTCCATGTTCTTGGACAAATTTTTGATCTCATGCTTAGTAAAACTTTGATGCCTAAATAATCTAATCTAGGAAGTCCAGTAGTTACCATTCACATTAATGGTATACAAATACAAAATGTTTTGGTTGATCTAGGATCCTCCATTAATTTTATGACTATGGATGTACTGTTAAGGCTTAGTATCATTGGGTTGAGGGAAACACCCACTATTCTCTAGTTAGTTGATAATTCAACTGTCAAACCAGATGGTATGGTAGAGGATATTGTTGTTACGCTAGATTCCTTAGAATACCCCTAAGATTTCATCATCCTGTCTCTAAAAGCCACACTAGGAGGGTATACATTAATCCTAGGGAGGCATTGGTTAGTCACAACAGATGCTTGCATTGCATGTCGCTCAGGGAAAATGACCATATCTGATGGTATTAATACTAAGAAATTAACCTTGTATTCTCTAGCCAAACCTCAAGCTGAACTTGACCAAGTTGTCTGGCCAGATCTGAGAGACACCCCCATTGAAAGCCAATTTAGTACAACAACTTATGGTTATTGATAGAAATCCATTCATGGTCTTGCAAGAAGAAGATGACATACTAGTAGAAATTATTACAAACCAGTATGGCTCTAAAGAACCCTTGTGTCATGACCCTAACTATTCTTTACAAACCATATTGCCCCAGAAGTCTTCATCCAAGTTTCCTACTGCACCAGATTATCTCCATACTCTATTACCCCATGAAATAAAGTCACCTACCTTTGCAGAAGTTCTTATGTTGGACAAAGTCAAAAGAGTGCAGATTTCCTTAAATAGGGAATTGAATGTCAATAAGGATCTCAGTGAATCTTAGATGTCTAGCCTTGAGCATCTTTTGCAAAAGAATCAACAAGCTTTTGCATGGGACTATACTGACATGAAGGGAATTGACCAAAAATTGTGTACCCATAATATATTTATATTAGTCCAGAGTCTAGACCTATTAGGAAACCTCAAATAAGAATAAACCCTCCATTAAGAGATATAGTAAAGGCTGAATTGCAAAAACTTCTCCAAGCTGGCTTCATATATCCCATTTCTGACAGTCAGTGGGTCTCTCCTCTTGTAATTGTCCCCAAGAAAGGTGGTAAATGGCGAGTTTGTGTGGACTATAGGGAGCTTAATAAGGAAACCAAGAAAGATCACTTTCCATTGCCCTGTCTCAACCAAGTACTTCACAACCTAGCTGGAAAAAAGTATTTTTCATTCTTGGATGGTTTCAGTGGCTACAACCAGATCCAGATATCACCAGAAGACCAGGATAAGACAACATTCACTTGTCCATGGGGAATATTTTCTTATTTTGTCTTACCATTTGGGTTATGTAATGCACCTGCTACTTTCCAGAGGGCAGTGATAAGCATTTTTTCTGACATTGCTGCTGACTGTGTTGAGATATACATGGATGATTTTACTACACATGGAACTACATTCGAAGAGGCTTATGCTAATTTAGAAAAATTTCTTCAAAGATGTCAGGACTACAATCTCTCACTTAATAGCGAGAAGTGTTACATGATGATGGAGGAGGGAGTTGTCTTAGGGCACTACCTCTCATCCTTTGGAATCTAGGTTGATCCTACAAAGATTGCAGTAATTATCACACTCCCAACCCTAGCAAAGCAGAAGGATGTCCGGAGTTTTCTTGGTCATGCCGGTTACTATAGGAGATTCATCCAGAACTTCAGTCAACTTGCCGTTCCATTGTATAATCTATTGAAGAAAGAAGTAGAATTTGAATGGACAATAGAATGTGAGTAATCATTCTAGCAGTTGAAGGATGTGTTGACAAAGATCCCTATTCTCAGAGGACCAAAGTGGAAGTTAACATTTCCTATCCACACAGACGCATTTGACTATGCAATTGGGGTAGTGCTAGGTCAAAAAGAAGGAATAATTGAGCATGCCATTTATTACATTAGCAAAAATTTGCAAGGTGTGAAACTAAATTATACTGTTACTGAGAAGGAACTCCTTGTTTTAATCTATGCATTAAATAAATTCAGACATTACATAACTGACTATGAAGTATTTTTTTATACTGATCACTCAGCGATCAAATACTTGATGAATAAATTGGCCATTTTTGGTAGATTAGCAAGGAGGTTACTCCTCCTACAGGAGTTTGATATAACTATCATTGATAAACGAGGAAAAGCAAATGTAGTTGTTGATTTTCTCTCTACATTACAAGTTCCTGATGATCTTGCAGCAATTGATTACAACTTCCTGAATGAGCACCTATTCTCTCTTGCAACATACAATCTGTGGTATGCTGACATAGAAAACTACCTTGTTATAGGACGGGCACCACCCAATTTCTCACCCCGTGAACGAAGGCTGCTGGCTGAGAAAAGTTTTAACTTTTCATGGATATCTGGATCTATGTTCTACACAAGTCCAGATCAAGTCACCTGCAGATGTGTCTGTGAAGATGAGACCTATGACATCCTTCAGGAATGTCATTATGAGCCGTGTGGTGGCCAATTTGCAAGCAAACAAACATCATACAAGGTATTGACAACCGATTATTATTTTCCTACATTACACAAAGATGCATCTAAGCATACCCAACACTATGATCGATTCCAAAGGATGGGATGTCCTACAAAGACTTATGAAATGCCCCTGCAGTCTCAGGTGGTGGTAACACTATTTGACAAGTTGGGCATCGACTTTGTCGGCCCCATTAAGCCATCTTCCCATGGTAATTCTTATATCTTGGTATGCATAGATTACACCACAAAATGGCTTAAAGAAAAAGTAATGAGGCATGTAAGGGACCATAAAGTAGCAGAGTTTCTATATGAATTTATTTTCACTAGGTTTGGTGTGCCTAGAGAAATAGTAACAGACCAAGGGGTACAATTCACCTCTAACCTTATTGTTGAATTAATGAAAGAGTACACAGTGAGGCATGGTAAATCTTCACCATACCATCCTCAGGCCAATGGGTAGGCTAAGATCACAAACTGGGAGATAGAGGCCATTCTAACCAAAATAGTCAGCATTCATAAAAAGGATTGGGCTACTCGACTTCCTAAAGCCATTTGTGCTTATCGCACAACTTGGAAAACCACTACTGGATTCACTCCTTTTGAGTTGGTCTATGGAAAATCTGCATCCATTCCTATCGAGTTTCACCATAAGACTCTTAGGACGACATGGAATTAGATATTAACCTCAACAAAGCACAAGAGGACAGGCTCCTGCAGCTCAATGGATTAGATGAATACAGAAAATTTGTACTTCATAACATAGAACGGATACAACAACAGCGAAAGAAGTGGTACGACCGCTTTATAAAACATAAAAAGTTTTCTATTAGTGACTAGGCATTGCTCTATGATTCACGGTATCAACATACTCCTAGAAAATTTCAAACCCGTTGGTTGGGGCCCTATGAAATAGTTTTAGTATTTGATAATGGTGTTGTTCAACTCTCTACAATTGATCCTGTCAGATTCAAACTCCTTGTCAACAGGAATTGATTAAAGATATATCACAAGCCTGCGAGTCGTTAGGACTTCTTGCAGTAGTTTTAGCAGCCCTCAGATAGTGTCCTTCCTATAGCAGATGTATCTGGGTCTTCCACCCAGATTTCTGCCAAGCTGTGATTTTATTCTAGCATCCATAATAAACACTTCACTTCAGTGATTTGCTTTCTTTGTAATAAAAATCCCCATCACCTTCTCTCTTCCACATGTCTACACCACAACATCACTCCATTAATGTGTGTCCCCTAGAATTACACTCTTCCTACAGTATATCAGGTTAGTAATGCATACTTTTGCACATAAATTATTTAATTTATTTCTTATTTTGAAATGAGTGTATTTTTTCTTTTTCTATTCTTGCACGGGCCGGCCTGGTGGGACCCATTCCTTGTACTTAGTTGGGGGGAGAGGTTAGTTATTTAATTCATTCTTATATTAATATTTCCAAATTTATCTAGTGAAAAGGCAAAAAAATTATTTCTTTCTTGTCTTTTCATGGTGAGCGTTGTTATGTGAGAGCTTAGCTATCACTTAGTGATTAAAGCCATCATGATTTAACAGTTGTTTTGAAAGAAAATTAAAGTAAGGATCACATAATAACGATAATTTTGTGACATGTTTGGGTGGTGAACCTTAACACATGTGAATACATTTATGAAAATCATTCAAAGTAATGCTTTCTTGCTTAAAATTAATTACTATCCTATACTTCAGTTTTTCTTGGAAAGCAAAAACAAAACATCTTGCGTCTGAATGAAAGCCAGGCATTTTTCAAAAACTTTCTGTAGCAACTGAGCATATCCTACAGAGATATTTTTTCTATCATTTTCAATGGGTGGAGATCTTCAGAGGCACGAGCCAATAGATCATTAGGTGTTACTTGGGGAACCGGCTACCTGTGAGTTGTTTCAGCAACGGGGATGGCTCGACTACTGCTTAAGCCTTAATGGCTTCGATGATGAAATTGCTTTTCAATTTCTGAATTCTTTGAATAATTGGTTTGCAGTAGTGAAAGGTCTAAGGGTTGAATTTTTAGAAGATATAGTGGTAGAGGTTACAAAGTTTCCACAGGAAGGGGAAAAGTGGACAAAAGACATTGATTTGTGTTTGGCTAGGGCATAATTTACCCTACATAGTGACCCACATTTATAATATCTTACTTCACCTGTGAGGGATGTTACAAGTACCTGCATGGACTTCACTTCAAAATTTTGAGCGCCCTCCGCCATGAAAATAGGCTAGTAGACTTACCTAGCTTTCTTTTTAATATTTTGAAAAAGCATGCATCTCTTGTTTAGTCAAGGAAAACACAGTCCATTTCCCATCACCGTTTAATTAAGTTAATTATAGAAAGGGAATTAATTAAATAGTCAATTGGGACCTGGGAGGAATTCTTGGCTATGGAAGATTTGACACCTAGGGAGGTTGGTCTGAGAGGCCAGGGTGTAGGTAGTAGGGTTAATACAACAACAGGGGTTCATAAAGTAATCCATAAAACATAACCCATTCCTAAAGCATCCTCTCCTAGACCTACCTTAACTAGGAAAAGAGCCTATAATGACATCACTCTTGTTTCTGATGACAAGGAAAGAAAAACTAGAAAAGCTGTTGCCGCCCTTGACACTTCAATGTCTGAAGAAACTAGGTCTACTGTTACAAAAGGAAAAGAGAAAACCCTAAATATAGAGGAAATGAATCCAAAATAGAAGCTAGCTAATAATGAAAATATAAATCAGATGTCTGAGGAACCCTTGCCTTCTTCCAAGGAAGAAACACCAGAAGAGCCTCGTATAGCCATTACAGGGGAGGTGTCCACTAAAAAGAAATGCAAGGATCCTATGAGCTCCTCTCAGAGCCCTGTGAGGAAAAGTCCTAGACTTTCTGCTAGTACTAGTAAAGCAACAAAAACCCCTGATTCAACTATAAATGTTGAATCCTCTAAGTCTGCAAAAAAGTCCTCTTTGGAGGCAAAGGCTTCAAACAAAATAGATGGTGATACCCTAGCCCACATTGTGGATGAGGAATTTCAAGCTGATCCGCAAGTAGAATTCATCCTTGTGGAAGGTGACAAGGATTCTATAGAAACAAAGGGATTTTACAATAATTTTGGTCAAGATTTTGATGATGGTTTAGAGAATCTTCCTCTTGATGAGTTTCCTGTAGTAAATGATGATATTGTAGAAGAAGTGCTTGAGAAGTTGAACAAAGACAGATTGGATACATTAGCCAAGGAATTCAAATAATCCCAAGATAATGACTCGATAAAAACCCTTGTCAATTATGACAAGGGGAAAGGAACTACTTTCACTAAAGTGGAGAAAGTAAGAATTCCTTGAGCTGCATCTGAGTGGATTAATGTCCTTCAGCAAGGATCCATGCCACCCTCAGATTTGTCCACACCATTAGCAGCAGGATTAAGTTTGTACCGAAATATCACTTGGGAAAAATCACAATGGGAACTGGAGACAGAGAAATTAAAGAGGATAATTGAGGAACAGGCTTGTCAACTTGAGAAGAAAACAAATCGGTTTGCAGTACTGGAGAGGAGAATTGAGTACATCACAAAGTTGATTCCTGTAGCAATGGCATGTAGGTCACCTTCTCCATTATATGCATTGTTCCTTAAAGAAAAATTTGTTAATTTTCAGTTGACAAGGATTGTTGAGGGATTAAATCCTTCCATTACTACACCTCACGAGTTATATGATGCCTTTTGGTCAGCACCTATGCCCATTAAGAATCTGTTATGTTAGTTATATCTACACAATCCAGCTGTGCTTGACAATAGAGAATGGAATTCACTCATTTATGTAGGAGATGTGCAGTTGAGGGTAGTTATGTCCTAGATTCAAAATGAGATCAGCAGAGAGCACTAGGCTCTCCCATATCAAAGCAGTGAGGTTGACACACCCCTTATGCTGAGGCCTAAAGTTCAAAGCTCTACGAGGACATTCCTTGACTAGATTTTAGTCACAATGAATCCTAGTGGGGATCACAAGGTTCTTCCAGTCAGAGAATAGGGGTATGCAGATTGGGAACAACATTCCTCACAAGATGTTGAGGCCGCAATTGCAGCTTGTAGGCAGTGGTGGATGAGGATGCCCCATAACTTAAAAGTCAGGGAGCCCCATTCTCCCCTAAATTTAACCCTTGCTACTCACCATGTTCCATGGTATATAATGTTGGGTCGCACATAGCTACATTATTGGATGCCCTTACGGTTTCAACCTCCAATCTTCCTGCAGCCACTGCTGGCAGTTAATGAGAATGCAGAAGAGCATGATATGGTTAAGGAAAGATAGAGCTGGGACAGACTTTGGAAAATCCATGGATACTTTAATCATGTTGTGGATGAACCAGGGGAGAAGACCACCGGTGACCTGAGGCTTAGAGCCAGGATCTGAAACTTCATGATTACTAGTGACCAGCAATAGCGCAGTTGGGGGGAATGATGAGCCTCCCAAAAGGCCATCTTTTCCATGTGATTACTTTCCTTTTTTAGCATTTTTTTTTCAGAAGCAGAAGACTTTAAAATTATGGTTTTTATATATTTTTATATGGAAGGAAATAAGTAGGTAAAATGGATGGTGAAAACATAATGTATTTTTCTTAAAGTTAATGGATAGAAGTTGCAGGATATAAGTGATTGCATGATTGAATAGATAGTCCTTTTCCCTATGCTATGTTATGGGTAGTTTCCTTCCTGTAGCTGAATGTTCTGCAACAATATTGAATGAAATCATACACTTCTTTCTTAGTATTAAATGATAAAATATATTTATGCGTCCGAATTTATGTATACTAACCATTTTGTAGGAGTCAAGTTATGGCACATTCAAGAATTCCAGCATGGTGTTGAAAGGGTCAACGACAACCATTACCTTTAGAAGTGCCAGCATGAGCAAGGAATTAAGTAAGCGATTAAAGGTGGGTGTGTCATAGAATTATCACAGAGGAACAAGTCAGTTCAGTTCCTGAGAAGGCACCACACGTAGATCTAGAACCATTGCATGCTATATTTTGGGAGGAACTTGAAGACCTACTTTTGTTGTTTGAGATTTTTGTTATGAGCACGATGTATCCATTAGTGATCCTCATTAATGGAGTGATCCTAGATTTAGGTTGTAGTGTAGTTCCTCCTTAAATAAGTAGAATTTATGTAGTTCCACAGCAGAGGAGAAGAAGAAGAGTTAATCGATGTAATTTTTGGACTAGAGTTTGATATTGTAACACTGTTTATTTTCCAATTATTTTTCCTCCATGAATGAATAGAGTGCAGAATTTGAGTTTCAGTCTCTTATCGTAGTTGCATTTCTATTCACTCATCCAAGGGGGCCCACTTGGTGAGTGAATCATTTTATTAGATTAGAAGTTATTTCTTTTCTCATTAAGAAGAAGATAGAACTCTGTTGTTCCTGCAGCCACTAGTAACA
>MU226946.1:2108612-2122179 GCA_018584345.1 Thuja plicata
ATTCACTCATCCAAGGGGGCCCACTTGGTGAGTGAATCATTTTATTAGATTAGAAGTTATTTCTTTTCTCATTAAGAAGAAGATAGAACTCTGTTGTTCCTGCAGCCACTAGTAACAGAACTGGTGCTCTGTTCCTGCAGCATAGGCGAGCAGAGTAAACCTTGCTCGTGATTACTATTTTCATAGCATAATTGTATTCAATTGAGATAGCATAGATTTCTAAAGCATAATGTATTTTGATTCCATATATTTAGCCATGAGAATCAAGGAAGTTTGAAGCATATACTTTGTGAACACCATTCCAAGTTTACGTCCCTGGTCGATAACTAAATGAGACTAAATAATCTACTTAGCAGCCATTTGGGGTGTCCAATCCTGAAATAGCAGTCCAATGATATGTGTTTCTAAGACAATTGTTTGGCCAAGCATTGACAACATGATGAAAATAAGAAGAAAAAGAAGTGTAAGAGGCTTACCAATGATGACAAAGCTAGACAACATCATGTGCAAAAATTGTCAAAAAGGTAAAATGACAAAGTCTAGTTTCAAAATTAAAACCCATACATCTAATGATATTCTAGAATTAGTCCATAATAATTCATGTGGACCTATGAGGACAAAGAGCTGCTATGGAGATAGATATTTTATTCTCTTAGTTGATGATTACTCTAGAATGATGACAGTCATGTTTCTAAAAGAAAAACCTGAAGCATTAAAGATGTTTAAATGGTATAAGGCTATGGTAGAAAAACAAAGTGGTAAGGATCTGAAATGTTTGAGATCAGATAGAGGAGGAGAATTTATATCAGATGAATTCACTAATTTCTGTAATGAGCATGGTATAGAAAGATAGGTTTTTGCACCAAGGACACCACAAAAAAATGGGATTGTTGAGAGAAGGAATAGATCAATAGTTGATTGTGCAAGAACATTGATGATAGAGAAGGACATCAGCCAAATCTTCTGGACAGAAGCTATCAGCACTGCTATTTATACACTTAACAGAGTACAATTGAAGAAGGACACGAAGAAGAATCCTTATGAGCTATGGTATGGTAAAACACCCAATGTAAGTTACTTCAAGATCTTTGGTAGTCAATGTTTTTTCTTAAAAGATGATAGAAATGGAAAGCTTGACGCCAAAAATGATGAAGGTATTTTTCTGGGGTATTCTACCAAGACCAAAGCTTTTAAATGTCTAATCAAGGCTTCTAACAAAATAGTTGAAAGTGAAAATGTGAGGATTGATGAATTTGCAGAAAAGAATGAGCTAGAAAGCACAAAAGAACTAGAGGACTATAACAAGTTTGTATACTGTGAAGAACCCATAACTCTACCTGAGCAACAATGCTTAAATCTAGAACAACAGACTATTGCATTGACGGTTAGAATGTTGTTACCGATGATTAGGATAATGATCAAAATAATGTGCAAGGTAATGCAGATCAAGATGATACACAAAGAGCTATACCTATACTTGCAAGATATGTAAGAAGGAACCATCCAAAGGACTAGATCATAGGAGATAAGAAAGCTGGTACAAGAACAAGAAGTAAGTCTTTAAAATCAAATTGTTTAATTTGTGAGTTTGAGCCAAAATATGTCAATGTTGCACTAGATAATGAAGGATGGATAAGTGCTATGAATGATGAGATTGAGCAGAATGAGAAGAAAAAAACATGGTCACTTGTGCCAAGACTAGATGACAAGAATGTCAATGGTACTAAATGGATATTCAGGAATAAGCTGAACGAGAATGGAGAAGTCACAAGGAACAAAGAAAGACTAGTATGCAAGGGGTATGCACAAGAGGAAGGTATAGACTATGGAGAGACCTTTGCACCTGTTGCTAGGCTAGAAGGAGTAAGAATACTAATTGCTTATGCTGCATACAAAGGATTCAAAGTATATCAAATGGATGTCAATTTAGCATTCCTAAATGGAATACTTGAAGAAGAGTTATACATTGAGAAACCAGAAGGGTTTGTAGATCCAGACAAGAGGAACATGGTATGTAGACTTCAAAAAGCCTTGTATGGATTAAAACAAGCTCCCAAAGCCTGGTATGAATGAATTCATTCCTATCTAATAAGTATTGGATCCATAAGGACTAGTGAAAATAGTAATCTTTATTTGAAAGGAGATACTGATTCTAACACTTTGATTGCTGAAATATTTGTTGATGACATCATATTTGGAGGCAATGATATGCTATGCAAATCATTTGCTGATGAGATAAGTAAAGAGTTTGAGATGTCTATGTTTGGAGAGATCAATTTCTTTCTTGGTCTACAGATCATTCATCAAAGTGAAGGAGTTTTCATTACACAGTCCAAATACATCAAAGAGGTCCTGAAAGTATTCAAGATGGAAGATTCCAAACTAGTTGGAACACCGATGGCTACTAGATGAAAATTAACAAAGGAAGACAAGTCAACAGAGGTAAATTAGACTTTGTATAGATTGATGATAGGAAAAATCATGTGTGTTGTACACACTAGACCAGATATTGCACATGCAGTAGGAATTGTTGCTAGATTTTCTACAAAGCCTGGGGAATCACATATGACTGATGTAAAAAGAATTCTAAGATATCTGAAGAATACTGAGGAATTTGGCTTATGGTATAGAAGAGATGGGAAATTTGAACTCAAGGTGTTTACCGACGCTGATTGGGCTAGAAATCTTGATGACCATAAGAGCACAACTGGAGGGGCATTCTTTATGGGTGACAGACTTGTCACATGGATTAGCAAGAAGCAAGGATGCATCTCTCATTCTACTCTAGAAGAATAATATGTTGCTGCTGTTGCAAATTGCTCAAATATTGCATGGATCAAATAGTTGCTAGAAGGTATGCATATGTAGATCTTAGAACCAGTGGTTATCTATTGTGATAACACAAGTGTAATAAACATTTCTAAGAATCCAGTCATGCATTCCAAGACTAAACACATTGCAATCAAGTATCATTATTTAAGAGAACAAGTTCAAGAAAAAGAGGTGATACTTGAATATGTGCAATCAAAAGAATAATTGGCCGATATCTTCACCAAGCCACTACCCAAGGATACATTTGAATACTTGAGAAAGAGACTAGGGTAAAACCCTGGTCTACCAGTCAATAAAAGACTGAAGGATGCATTGACCTATATATTTTTAGAATATCACTCATGTTGATGCAAACAAAAAGGATGAACTTCAAAGCTACATCTATATACAGAAAAATATATATCAGAACCAAGCACCAAAGCATATTTATTGTTGCTAATGGATAAGGGAAATTCAAGGAATATATTATGGATCGAGAAAAAAAAGGGTTGTTTGACATTAATGTCAAATATTTGTGAAATATTTGTTTGGCATTGTTATCAAAGGGAGAGAAAGTTTCCATATTATCAAAAAAAAGATTATCCATTATCAGATTACTCCAACAGGGAGAGATCATATCATTAGGTAGAGAAATTGTATGAAGAAATCATATACAAAGGGAGAGTTGCTGACAAGAGACAAAGACATCAAAGAACAAGAATAGCCAAGAGAGAAATTGACACAAGAAGACAACACAACACATTAGAAGAAGATGCATAGAAAACAACAAGAATCAAATCTAAGCTAACACAAAGCTTACCAGCGGTCAGACATTTTTATCAGTTATCAAAACAAAGCATTTGGTAATTTGATGAATCTCAACAATTGTATTTCATATTGTATTAGAAATAGTATAGTGTGATAATATAGTATGTTGCCATCAATGCCAAAGGGAGAGATTGATGACATGTAACTGATTGAATGTTTGATAAAGTTAAGTTGAAGATGATGCAAAACATTAAATTAGTTAATGGCTTATATTGTCATTGATGTCAACTTAATATCATCTGTACATCTACATAATGCAAAATACTTTAGAGAATCAATGGAAGAAAGATTATGCTTTCAGAAATGCATAAAATTCAAGTATTCACTAAGTGACAGACAACACCGACAGAGTGCACACCATCGGTAAAGGCTAGGTAAAAGTCATAGTGATGCCTGACAAGTGGAAGATAGTGTTTCCTGATGAAGAAAAATCCAATGATGCCTGATGGATGGAGATCCCAAAGCTAACTGGAGTTACACCAACAGATCTGGCAGTTGTCACCGATGATAAACTGCAAAGTCAACCGACAGGACAAAGAGGTAAGAAAATGACAAAATATCTAGCTGGCAGAGCTTAAGGATAGACTTAACTGGTTGTTTTATTTGTTTTATTCGACCAGAGTTAAGTAATTGATTTAAAGAAGATTTGTAAAGTTGGTAAGAAGATAACTACAAGATAAATCAAGAGTTAGAGCCGTAAATCAGATTGGCTGGATTGTTTTTCATGCCAAGAATCAAAAATCAAGAATTAAGGAACATCATGTATATATAAGAGACAAGCATAATTCATTTCAAGAGAGAGAAAGAAATCAGATACATGGGGAGTGAATAGAAAAAGGATACTGAAGAGAAACTGATGAAGGATAACTTCATACAGTCCTAATCAATCAAGCTAAAGGAGAGCTAAGGAATTCTGCAGACACCAATGAATAGTGAAGCACAACATCATAGAGCAGAATGGGTGGAGTACAAAGAATTGAATTGATACATTGATCAGAGAGGTATTGTACTTAAATAGATCTAAAAAATATGCAATTCAAGTTGCATTAGAAATTGGTCATTATGTTTCAGTTTAACCATTGAAGCATTAAGTCTCTTAATAGAGCAGGACTTAACCGTCTTCTGTAATTGAGGTATATCCTAACAGATTGCCAAAAATATTGTCACAAGGATAGCATTGAGTGCCCGATATCGATACATAGTCTAAGGAGGTTAATGTAGTTAGGTAGCACCAGATATGCCAGATACCTATTGTTCCAATAGAGGTTGATCAATATTGGTAGCATATACATGCCAGATATCAAGTGACATTCTATTATCAAAAATCCTCTAACAAGGTCGCACTTAACAGTGTTTTTGTAACCTTTAACAGGGTTGGCTCCTAACAAGGCTCACTTTAGAAGAGTAAAAATTTGGGGTACCATTCCTAGTGGTTTTTTCCCTTAACAGGGTTTCCACATTAAAATCCATGTGTTATGTGTGTATGGTTTATTACTTTATCATTTTACATTTGACATATGCATTTCTGGATTGATTGGTATACTCTACATATTTACTAAGTGTCGATAAATAGTTCTACTGCTTATCGGTTATCAAGGAGAATAAGGAAGACAAGGTAAACCAACAGGCAGTCAATATTATAAGTATTTCATGGCTTGCATCTTGTAGGGACTTAATAATCTGAGGTGTATTTATTGGTGGATTAAAATTTAAAGGATAAATTTTTGAGGCCACTGATTCACCCCCCCTCTCAGTTATTACTAACAGTGTTCATCTATTATCTAATCCATTATACCTGAAAAAATTTGCTATATGTCCTGGATTATTGCATTTGTAACATATAGGAGGTCTTCTTTCTTGATTAACTTGTAACTTACAGTACTTTGCAATGTGCCCAACATTATTACATTTTCAGCATGTAGGTTTCATTGTAGGTTCTCTTCCATTATCTTTTCTATATCTAGATTGATAAGGTCTTTTGCATTCAGTCTTCTTGTGCCCATATCCATTACAGTTAAAAAAATAACCAGAAAAAGTTCTAAAAGGGGCATTACCTCTGTAGTTTATCTTCATGTTTCCAAATCTGTTGCAACCAAAACATCTACCTTGGAAAGGTATGATCTTCTCTTTAGGTTCTTCACTAGATGGTTTCTCAGCATCAATCTTCTCATTTGATTTCTCTTCTTGATTCTTTGAACATTCAGCTTCATTGAAGCCAATACCAGTTATATCACCTTTAGGTTTCTATTTGTCTACTTGTTCGTCAATCAAGTCACTGTTGGTGTGAATTTTCTCAATGTGTTTCTTTGCTTCAACAAGTTCACCTTTCACAATCTGATTATATTTCTCTAATTCCAAGTACTTGTTCTTGTAGTTATCAGCCTCATCCTTCATTTGATTCAATGTATTGTTTAAGGTTTCTTCAATTTCCTTCTTAGCATTCTTCTGCATCTGTACTTCTTTAGCCATAGATTTATTTTCAACTTTCAGAGTCTCAATTTCTTGTTTTTGTTGTTTCACCTGATCTGAATTATCCTCATCTGAATCTTCTTTTATTTAGACCACAAGATCTTCTCCTTGAATTCTAGAAAGCTCAAGTTGTTCTTTAAGTTTCTTTATAAATTTCTCATCTCTACTCATTTTAAATCTCTATTCTCCATTCTCTGCTTTTTCTTTATCAAGGTCTTCAAGTATAGCATCAAAATTCTCTTGCAAACTATCCAAATCCATTTTGATCTCCCTCAAGCTGTTAGGATTTCTCTCCAAGGGCCAAAAGCTCTGATACAAATTGTTAGGTTTGGATTATACTAAGAGGGGGGCGAATCAATATAATAACACTTTAAACTAATTCTTCAACTACTTAGAGATTAACCATACATTTGTAGTAAAGTAAATAACATAAGAAAATTATACAATACTCATAACACCAAGATTTGTTTACGAGGAAACCCTGGCCAAGGGAAAACCCCTGTGGGGATGATACCCACAAACATGTACTAAAGTATAATGTCCTTGTAAGGAGACCTAGCCCTATTAGGATCTGAATATTACATAGTACATTTTCTTATTAGAGGAATAACAACCCTATTAAAGTTTCACAACACCCTGTTAGGGGCTTTTGAGCTTAGAGCTCTTACAATGTAATTCAGTTACAAAAAGTTATCAGTCATGAACAAAAAAAGCATCAAAAAGGCTTTGATAGTTCCTTTATAGCTCTTCCATTCTTTTCTCTTCCATTTGCATGTCTGCCCTTCTAGACAAATATTACATACACTTCCATACATACATGATCTTTACCAAAAAGATCTTACATATATATCTCATAACTATACAAAGTATGCTCTCTATATGATTATTGCAAATAATACTAAGTCGACATTCAATACAAAATACATTTAATGTAATAAACAGTAAATGCATAGTCGAAACTCTTGCATACTCAGAGTATAGACTATCAAAAACCAAAATACAACTTTGATTTCCTAGAGTCCAAGTCATACTCCCTCAGTCTTCGCTAATGTCCAACTGCTCTGTATCACTGTTCTTTTGCAGTTTGTCTATCTTAAAATCCTTATAACTCATCGTAAACTTAACCAAATCCAAATAGATCTTAGGTGGAGGTCATACATACTCCATAATTTATTTCTCTAAGGCATCTTTCCCTAATTCATCAATCTCTATCTTTGACATCCAAAATACTTCTATATCACTGCTACTATACTTAGTCAATTTCTGGATCAACAAAACTTAACTTCAAAGTAATAAATCTTAAACCCAGATGTGTTGCCATAAATGACAACCAAAAATTGAATCAAATTTACCAAAATAGATCACTTGCCAACAAGAGGAAGGGAGATACATATCTAATCTACAAAGAGATTCAAGAGCTGAAAATTTAAAACTGCAGGGAGAGTTTGCTTGGTGAGTTTTTATGCTGACATATTTTTTTATATATTCAAGCTAGGGAGAGCTACAAATTTTTTTCAGTTGTAGAATAGAATTTTGGTATTTTTTGTATGACATTTTATATTGCACATTTCATATTGTGTTTCCATCAATGCCAAAGGGAGAGATTGATGAACTACAACTCATTGTATGTTTGAATTCATTTGTTGATATTCAACCGAGTTGTAGATGTGATGATAAACATTATCCGTTAATGTATTGTCATTGATGTCAACTTATTTGAGTATTATTATGGTGGAAAACAATTGTTATGAATTGAAGATTTAGAAAAATACTATGTTTATGTGGTCGGTAAATGAAGAGTTATGTATATATTGAGAGACAGTGAATAACGAGTAAAACACAGTGTATACCGAGCACAATGATAACCAAGCAAGGGATTTTCAACACAACTATTGATCGAGAAATTTAATCAAACTGAGGCCAAATTGGATGTGGAGATGGAAATTGATGATTTTGAGGTAAAAGATAAATTTTTTTATTTGATCAAACGGTTATAAAAATTCAATGAAGATCTGACAACAAGGATTGAAACATGTTTTTAACACAACTATTGAGGATGGATTAAGTGGGAAAATCAACGATGGAGATTAAGAGGCAAAACATGAAGAATGGAAATAAAATGAGACATGTTGTCTATATAAGAGACAAGAGATTCATTTTGAATAACATGATGCTATGATGAGTACATGCAAATTTTATGCACAACTGATCAAACTAGTTAAAGACAAAACCAAGCATTTTCTGCAGACATCACCAAGCAAACCAAGGAAAGAGCATTACCGAGCATAAAAAGTATGAATTAAGAGATAAAATTAAGTAAACAAATTGATCAGAGGTATTATGTACTTAGCATAGATCTGAATATCTACAAAATAGAGTTGTATTTGAATTAGATTATTACTGTATCAGTTTAACCATTGTTACAGATAAATCTCTTAACCGAGTATAACAATGAACATCCTTATTATGACATTCTCATGAGTGTTGAGTGTTTTCTTGTTGACCCCATAGTGAATTCATGCTCAAGAGAGAATTGTTAGTTTTAAATCCTCTAACTAGGTCACATTTAACAGTGTGCAGTGTAACCTTTAACATGGTTGGCTCTTCACCGAGCTCACTTCAAAAGAGTGAAAATATTTTGGGTTATCGGTCCCAAATGGTTTTTCCTTTAGCAAGGTTTCCACGTTAAAAAGCTATATGTCAATGTGCATGAATGTTTTCGATTTTTATTTTACTTTACACTTTACTTAATTGACCTAGATCGGTAATCACAGTATTAATTTACTGATACTCGGTATACATTATTGATGAAAGTTTGAGATTACAAAATACATTTTCACCAAGTTGAATTGTATATTTGAATTTTTTTTGATATACATCTAGAGAAATTTGGGACTATAGTTTAATTTGCGAGTAAAGTGATTATAACTAATTCAACCCCCTCTTAGTTATTCTAAAAAGAATACTATTAATATTTATATTAGTATTCTACTTTGGATATGATTCTATCTCAACTAGATCACCTAAAATTTTAGTGCGTATGAAGTTAAAGTTACAAATAGTTAAGGGAATTGAAGATAAAAAGTTAAATTATGAACATCAGGTTAATATTATTGTTTAAAATATTTGGATTTGATAGTCAAAGAATAGGTGGAAATGGGAGTAATAGTAGGAATTATGTTTTTCTCCCCCTCTTAATGGGTCTGGAATTGTTTTTGGAAATAACAAATTTGAATGAAATCTTCACCTTACTATTTGAAAATTGATTGACAATTAGGCATATGATTATATTTGGATTATTAAAATGGGTAAGTAGGAATTTAACTATTTTAAAAAGTGAGTTTTGAGATGAAATCCTAATTTTAAGACTAATGGTGCGATAAATTAATTGCTTATATTTTCTATATAAGTATGGGTATTATTAAATTGGTAATTGAATATCAACTGCTGCTATAATACAGTAACAAAAGATGTCTTAGATTGCATTTCTTAAAAAGAGATGTGTATTGATTGATCTAGATTGAAAAATAACTTTTCAGCTTGAGTAGAGAGGAAATTCGCTCTGCTAGGGTTTCATGTGTACAGCGTACTTTCTGTGTTTCCGCTCTGAGCCATCCATCTATCAAACCGCATTTACTACAAGATCCCTTTTGCATTAGGGTTAGCTTTTATTATGGCTCCGGCCAACTTCGGCCCAACAGTTACTGATGGTGCACGAGTTGAAGCTTCAGACAGCCATGGTGCCTCCTCTAAACAAACGTCCCCGCAAGTTCATCCTGAAGGTCTTTCACAAGGTAACCCTGATATTGTTCTTAATCCACAGGAATTTGATTCTGCTTGTGAATGGTTAGAAAAATATACGTTGATTGGATATTTTGTGGGTCGTACTCCTCCTGAAAGTATCCTCAAGGATTGGGTCAACAAGAGCTGGACCCCGCATGGGGTCCATCTTGATGGTGTGCAAAACTTTACCAAAGGTTTTTTCCTTTTCGGGTTTGCTAACCCTTCTCAGGCGGAAGTGGTTTTTAACCGTGGACCCTGGACTATTAGGTCCTCCCTATTAGTTTTTCAGAAATGGTCTCGAGACTTTACTGTCTCGGATGACAAAAAACTTAGGGTTCCAGTTTGGGTCGAGTTCCCTGGCCTCCCTTTTCCATGCTGGTTGTTTATTGAATTTATTGCTAAAACCCTCGGCAAAGTCATTGTCATGGAGCATGACAAATTTTTCAATGCCCATCCCCAGAAGCGGGTCTGTGTTGAGGTCAACCTTTCTAGGGACCTCAAAGATACTGTTGAAATTCAGATTGGTGCCCTCACCATCTCTCAAAAGGTTCTTTATTTGAATCTTCCCAACACCTGTTATCGGTGTCAATCGGCAGAACACAAGATCAAAGATTGCCCACTGGTTACCCCTCGGGTGAAACTTGCGTCTAAAGATGTGCCAGTCAAAGCCATCGATGCTGGAAAAAAAGAAGAATGGACTACATTTATGCATAAAGGCCAGAATGCCTCAGGCCCTAAGACGCCACCAGCCTCTGTTGCTGTGTTGCCATCTCCGGATGCACCCGTTGGTCATTCCCCGCTAGCTGATGCGCCACCAGTGGTGCCCATTGTTTCAAACCCTGTTTCATAGGGGAAGAGTCCAGCTGCAAAGCCATCCACTCCAGAAGTGGTGGTGGCACCGCCAGCGGCTTCTTTGCCTACTTTTAGGGCTATGCATAGGTCTCACAGTTCTGATGGTCACACAGATGACCCAGATAAAAGGCGGTTCACCTCGTCTGGAGAATTTCTCCCCAGCTTTGGTTCTGTTCCAGCCTACTTGCAGAATAGCTTCTCCTCTCTTGGGGATGAGGAAGCCATGCAAGAGTTTTTATGATTTTTTTGTCCTGGAATGTGCGAGGTCTAACTGACCTCTCCAAAAAGTACTATGTTCGTGATACTCGTCGCAGACTTCAGAATCTGGACATGCTTTGTTTACAAGAAGTTAAAATTTTTGGGTTTTTGCTGAACTCTGCCTGTCGTGTCATATGTCCAGATGGCATTGTCTTTTCTTCTCAGCATGAAGCTGGCAAAGGCGGTGTCATTACTATTCTGGCACCTCGCCTTCACTCTTCTGTTATTGTGCATGGGTCTGACCCGATGCAATGTGCAACCTGGATTTTTCTATCTCTGCATAATCATTCTTTTGGTGTAATTAATGTTTATGCCCCTAATGATGCTGTTGAAAGATCTTGATTATGGGTCTGGCTGGCAGACAACTTGCCTCCAGCTACTTGGGTTATGTGTGGGGACTTTAACATGGTTGAGCTGGCCTCTGACAAGGAGGGAACTTTGCCTTTTCACTGGACAGCTAGGGAGAGAGAAGCCTGGTATCACATGCGCAATAAATTGGGCCTTTTTGATCCCAATGCTAACCGCCACCAACAGGGTGGGGTCTGGCATACTTGGTCCAATTTTAGAGCTGGCTCTAACCACATATTTAAGAGACTGGATCATGCTATGATAACGGCTCAATCTTTTTTCTCCTTATCTGAAGATCGAGGCCTACCTATCATTCCTCTGACATATGTTACCTTGTTAGATCACTTTCCCATTTACTTTTCTATTACTTGGCAGTCCTGCGCCAGGAGAGCTGCTCAGACGCAATTTTTCCTTAACATGTCTGTGCTGCCGCACAATTCCACTATAGCCCACATTCTTCAAGTTTGGAATTTAGCTCCTCAGCCCCACAGTGATACCCCTTTGATACAGATCTCCAACTTACGCTTGCCCAGCTTCACCATGAGAAACAAGTTGCTGATGCCTATGCTGCCCGTGGTTCTCAAATCAAAGCCTACCTCCATTGGTTGGAGGTGGGTGACAGAGCCTCCAAGGAGTTTTTCCAGGCTCTCAAAGCTCATCATACTAATGTTGGTATTCAAAAGATCATGCAAGGATCTGAGACCCTTACTGAGCTTTCGGCCATTCTTCAGGCCTTTTTCCAGCACTATGAGCAAGTCTTTGCTTCTCAGGGCAATTGAGCTACTCGGGATGAAGCTCTCAAGGCTTGTATTGCTGTTACTCCAAACTGCCTAGCGGTCGAGCAGCATACCTTCTGTGAGAAAATTCTTACCATCTCAGACCTCAAGGAGGCGGCCTTCTCTATGGCCAATGATAAATCTCCAGGATGCGATGGCTTCCCCTGTGAATTCTACAAGCACCTCTAGGATGCTGTGGGTCTTGACTTGCACAAAGTTTACCTTGAAGCTTTTCACAATAAAAGTTTGGGTAACATAATTAACAAAGGGAATATAAAATTCATAACTAAGACTGGTGATCAAGAGGATATCTATAATTGGAGGCCCATCACTCTGTTGAATGTCTCCTACAAGATCATTGCCAAAGCTTTAGCCCTCAAGATCAGACATCTCCTTCCCCTTATTGTTCATCCTGAGCAAACTGGCTTTATTAAGTCCAGGTATATTCTTGATAACATCATTACTGTTTGGGAAGGGATGGAATGGGCTCATCAATCTAAATAGGCTGCTCTATTCCTCAAAATTGACTTTGCTAAAGCCTATGATCGCATTGAATGGCCCTTCATTCTCGCTATGCTTCAGGCTCCGGGGTTTGGCCCTCACTTCTTGCAATCTATGGAAATGCTATTTGGAGATGCTTCTGCTTGCATTACCATCAATGGGGCCCAATCTGACACCTTTGGTCTTTTCAGATCCATTTGGAAAGGTTGTCCACTGGCTCCTGCTTTATATGTGCTTACTGCAGAAGGCTTTGGGTATTTGCTTGCCAACTTTGTTTCCACTGGCCTGGTTCGGGGCATTTCCCTTCCTGATTCTTCCTCCCAGTTGGTTAATGGAAATTTTTCTGATGACTCCTTTCTCACTCTTATTGAGGATGAGGAGAACATTTCCAATTCCTTATAGTGCCTGGACACCTTTTGTCAAGCCTCTGGATCTGCCATTCAATGGTGTAAAACTTTGTGTTTCAGACAGTCTTTTCTTCCAGCCCTGCCCTGGCTTACTAGTTTCGGCTGGAAATGGGTGCAACATGGAGAAGTCTTTCACTTCCTGGGCATTCCTTTTGCCTTTCATGGCTCTTCTGTGGAACTATGGAATGTTGTGCTTGCTAAAATTGAGAAAAAATTGCATTATTGGATTTGCAATCTGCTCTCTCTTGCGGGTAAATTCCAGATTTGTTCCAAAGTGCTGGCTGCGACCCATGTTTATTATTCCTCTTGTTGGGCCCCCTCTAAGGCCTCTTATCTCAAACTTGAGCGTCTGCTCAGAGACTTTCTTTGGGCCTTTGGTGCAGATGGCCACAGATTTCATCGGGTTGCCTGGGAGTACTGTTGCCTCCCTCGTGATTCTGGAGGCCTGGGCCTTCTTTCCACTCAGAAGCAAGGGCTCTCTCTTTGTGCGAAGTGGATTATCCGAGCTCTCACTGGTGATGAGGCATGGAAAAT
>MU226946.1:2135890-2149582 GCA_018584345.1 Thuja plicata
ATCTTCTACTTCCTCCTTACTAGCTTTTGGAATTAAAGAAAAACACATATGCTCATGCTTCATACCCTCTAGGAATTTTCTTCCATCAATAAAAGTTATTCTTGCATTACTACATACCTTTTCTTCTATATTGTTCAGTGGTTTTAGCTTATGTCGCACTCCATCCTTTGTCAGGGAATATGTATTTGCATGGCTATCATGTACAACATGCCTATCAAACTACCACAGCCTTCCCAGCAACATATGACAAGCTTCCATAGGTATGATATCACATAGTACCTCATCATAGTACCTTCCAATCTTAAACTTTACTAGGCACTGTTCATTAACCATGACCTTGTGGTCATCCTACACCCAGGAGATCCGGTATGGATGTGGGTGTTTCTGCCTCTTGAGCTTCAAATTTGTGACCATCTCTTCTGACACCAGATTGTCAGTACTTTTTCTATCAATAATCACATCACAACACTTATTCTCACACTTGCACCTAGTGCGAAACAAGCTCCTCCTTTGCTCAGGTTCATTTTCACCACTCAGCAGGACTCTTCTGTTAACTAGGACTTCTCCTCCTTCAGCATCTTTAGAATGAGATGTTCTTGCATCTTCATCCACATGTGCAACTATAGCCTGGCTGTCATTTCTCCTATATTCCCTTCCTTGGTGTTGAGGACATTCATATGCCCTATGACCTTCTTCTCCATAGTGAAAACATGTTCCACGGAAGCCTCCTCTTCCTGATCCTTTTCCTCGTCCTCTTCCTCTTTGATCTCTATTATTTTGATTGAAATTGTTTCCCCTCTGACCCTGACTATTACTGGCCTCATCCTTCTTTTTTTGATCTTCATTTTGGCCTCCATAAGATCATATAAGACCCTTGATTATAATAGTGGTTGGTCACATCACATGAGTGGTGACAAACTTAAGTTTATTTCCTTGCAAAAGCATGATGGAGGTTATGTTAGATTTGGTAATGATGCTCCATATTCTGTGAAAGGAAAATGAGATATTATTCAACTGAATAACACAAGATGTGATGATGTCTATTGGGTTGAAGGACTAAAGTATAATCTATTGAGTGTTGCACAACTAAACAATATAGGTTACCGAATGGAATTTAAATATAGAAGGGTGAAAGTATTTGATGAGAAAAGTGATCTGACTGCTATTGGAGAACAATATAAAAGTAATCTATTTTATCTTGATACTTCTATGAAGAGCTTCCTATTTACAAAAGTTGAAGATGTTTGGTTATGGCACAAAAGGATTTTTCATGTTAATTTTGACAACTTAATCAAAGTGAGTAAGAAGAATAGAGTAAGAGGACTACTGGGACTTTAAAAACCAAAGAATGCTATGTGTAGAGAATGTGAGATGGGTAAGATGACTAAATCTAGTTTTGCAAGTAAGACTTAAGTTACACAAGGAACCTTGGATTTAGTTCATACTCATTTATATGGACCAATGGGAACTCAAAGTTATTATGGATACATATATTTTATTTTATTTGTGGATGATTATTCTAAATGATGTCTCTAATTTTTTAAAAGAAAAATATGATGCATTTCAAATGTTTAAGTGGTATAATGCCCACGTTGAAAACAAAATTGGAAGATAGTTGAAATGTTTTAGATTCAATAGAGGAGGTGAGTTTACATTGTTTTGTAATGAGAATGGAACTAAGAGACATTTGTCAGCACCGAGAACAACTCAGAAGAATGGGATTGCTGAGGGAAGAAACATATATATTGTTGATTGTACTAGGACACTAACGATTGAAAAAGGAGTTTCACAGAACAACTAGAGGGAAGTTGTGAGTACTGTTGTTTATACATTGAACTGATTAAAAATCAAGAAAGGTACCAACAAGACACCTCATGAAATCGAGTATGATCACAAACCTAATGTTAGTTACTTTAAAATTTTTGGGAGAAAATTCTATATTCCAAAAGATTCTAGAGAAGAAAACTTTGATTCAGAAGGATAAGAAGGGATATTCTTAGGATATTATTCAAGGAGTAAAACTTACCAATGTTTGAACAAGGTTACTAATAATATTATAGAAAGTACAAATGTGAGAATTGATAAATTTGCAAAAAGGAATGATGAATATAGTAAGAATGAACCTGAAGATTATGAGAAGTTTGTATATGTAAAACATGATACCCTTGATACTTTACCGAGAGAACCTACCGATGAGGAAGATGAACAAGGAGTTCCAAAACCAAATTTTGATATTGAAGAACCAAGATATTCCAAGCCTATTTTGGAAACGTATGTGAGAAGGCACCATTCTCTGAGAAATATTATTGGAAATAAGGATGCTAGAGTGATGACTAGAAGCAAAGTAAGAGACAATACATGTTTGATATCTACATTTGAGCCTAAGAGAGTTAAGGATGCACTAGATACTGAAGATTGGATGAAAGCATTGAAATAAGAGTATGATCAAATTTAGAAGAACAAGATATGGACATTAGTACCCATGCCCAAAGGCAAAAATATTATTGGTAATAAATGAATTTTTCAAAAACAAACTAAATCAACATGGACAAGTTATCAAAAATAAAGCTAGATTTGTTTGCAAAGGTTATGCACAAGAAGAAGGAATTGACTATGGAGAGACTTTTTCACTTGTTTCTAGACTAGAAGTTGTTATAATACTTCTAGCAGATGTGGCTTACAAAGGATTCAAGGTATATCAGATGGATGTTAAGTCTGCATTTCTTAATGGGATACTTGAAGAAGAAGTATACATTGAGAAACCTGGAGGATTTATTGAGAACAAAACAATAAAAAGGTATGTAAGTTACATAAAGCTTTATATAGATTGAAACAATCACCCCAAGCATGGTATGAGAGATTGCACTCTTATCTAATCAAAATAGGATTTTAAAGAACAAGTGATAACAATAATGTTTACTTAAAATGTGACAGTGATATTAAAGTTTTGATTGCTGAGGAAAAGAGTTGGAGATATCAATGATTGCAGAGATTAAGTTCTTTATAGGTCCATAGATACAAAAAGTTACTTGAGGAATCTATATTACACAAGCCAAGTATATCAAAGAGATTCTTAAAACTTTTGGTATGGAAGACTCCAAACCTATTGGAACACCAATGGTTACTTGATGTAAATTATCTAAAGATGATGAAACACAAGAGGTGGATAATACTCTTTTAACTGATCCATGATTGGTAAATTATAGTAGGTTGTTAACAACAGACCTGATATAGCACACACTATTTGAATTGTTGCAATATTTTATTCTAACCCGAAGAAAACATGTATGTCTGCAGTAAAAATAATTTTAAGATACATGAAAGGCAAAAAAGAGTTTGGATTATTATAAAAAAATGAGGTAATTTTGATTTTGAATTCTACACTGGTGCAAATTGGGCTCAAAATGATAATGATAGAAAAATTACTAGTGGAGGTGCATTCTTTCTAGGTGAAAGATTGGTTACATGGATTAAGCAATTACTTGAAGTTATGCAAGAAGAGATTACAAAGTTGGTTACTATGTTTTGTGATAATACAAGTGCTATTAATATTTCAAAGAACCTAGTTATGCATTCAAAGACCAAGCACATTTCTATCAAGTATCACTACTTGAGAGAACAAGTTCAAGAGAAACAATGTGAAATTGGAATATGTGAATTCAGAAGAACAAATGGATGATATAATTACAAAGACACTACCTAAATATTCTTTTGAGTATCTAAGAGGTAAAATAGGGGTTCTTCCCTTATCCAATGTTTACTAAAGATAATGAGGCATGTTGCATCAATTTTATATTTCATTAAAATATCTATTTCTGAATTAATGTTAGTATGAGACACCTTAGGTGATTGCTGAAGTTGTGAAAAGTTTTTTGTTTGTAATTTTTTTATGAGTAAATGTTAGGTATAATCCACTACTAGAACAAGTTTTCAGGAGTATGAGTTTTTGGAATTGTTGTCAAAGAGGGAGAGTTATGAATTGATGAATTTTTTCTAAAGAGAGATATTGACGGAGAAGAATGAATTGCTAATATTTACTCATGAAGGAGATTCAAAATGTATCTTATAGAAATAAATTATTTATCCCAGAGAGATATTTAGAAAATAAATATAAAAGTGGAAACAAATATATCAACTTAGAGGGAGTACATTTATGTATTTGAGAGCTTCCATCGTCAATTCCTATAACACTGTTATAGTGGTTTCCATAAATGTCAAAGAGGGAGATTTTTGATTAACTGATGGAGATGATGAAGACCGAGTGATACTGAGTATCATGATTGTAGAAATGGTTAGATCAGTTGTTGTTTTTTCATTGATGTCGGGCAATTGATTAATTTATTTTTATATAATGTTACGATATCTTAAGAGGAGAAGTTAAATGGGTGACAAATACAGATCATAGAATCATGAAGGAATGATGATATAGTTGTTTTCTACTAAATATTTGATGTTATCAAATCATTACATTTGATTTATCAAGTCAAGAACTACAATGAATTAAGCTATGACTGAAAGAGTTGCTTTACCGAGCTAGACTGATTCATTCAGTAGAATGTTATGTGAGTCAGTTATATTTACCGAGAACCGAGCACCAAAGATGAGTTAGACACTGAACAGTGAATGAAGTCAGTTACTGAGTTGCAAAGAAAGTTTTACTGAGTACAATTACTGATATTAAATGACAATGAAATCATTTTACTGAGTACAATTACTGATATTAAATGACAATGAAATCAAATTTAATGTGAAGTGATGATGAGTTGGGTGTGGAAATGAATTAAATGAAGTTTTTACAAGATCTATGAACGGAAAAATTCAATGAGAAGATATAAGGTGAAGATCAATCACTTAAATAAAATTATGAAAGTTTGAAGAAAAGTTACAAGTTCCCAGATAAAAGTAAAATTATTTTCCAAGTTGAGAAATACAAAGAAGATGATCAAATGGTTGAGTGCAAATGAAGGAAAATCAAATTAAGGAGATTAAGAGGAAGAATTATGTTTTTATAAGTAATGATAATTACACAAAGTGTAAGGATGCTGGCAAATTGAATAGAGAAGAAGAATAAGATGAAGAAGAACAAAATTTATCGAGTAGAATAGAGAAAGATATATTGAAGAATCTACAATCTAAGAAAGAGATAAATGGAGAATGTGATGCCAGTATTTAACTGAGAATAAAGGACCTGATACAAGAAAAGTGAGTTGCCATATTTACAGATCAAAGTTTACTGTTTCTTATTAAAATTTGTAATAGAGAAATCTCTTAACCGAGTGGATTTAACCATCCTATTTGTAAAACCTAGACTTAGGTGACATTCCAAAAGAGTGTTTAAAGACCTCTAACAAGGCCACTCCTAATAGGGTGAAGATCTTAACAGATATGAGGTAAATCCCCTAAAAGGGTCACATTTAGAAAATGTGTTTGTAATCTTTAACATGATAAGTTCTTAACCTAGCATACTCTAGAAGGGTACATTTTTATTGTGGGTTACAATTCTCACAGAGGTTTTTCCCAAATTGATTTTCCTCATTAAATCATGTCTCAACTGAGTTGTATCTTATGTTTGCATGGTTAATATGATGTTACTAAGTTTGATTGATTGATTTATATATGAGATGCATTGATGCTTATGTTATTGAGTTATTTGGTGGATTAGTTATTTATAATATTCAATATTACCGAGTGAATCAGTGAGTTCAGTTTTAAGTGTTTAAGTTTTGATATGTCTAATTCACCCCCCTCTTAGTGGGATCAACAATATACTATTCATGAATTGGACTAGAATATGGAGATTCACACCATAAATGGGAAATCCCGCTACCTAGGAGTGTTTCCATGTTTTCTTATAATCCTCAAGCCTATCCTTCAAAGAAAGGTTGAGGATATTTCAATTTCAGGTCTCAAAATTTTTGGCACAGCCGGTGGGAACAAAGTCAAAATACTTCAAAGATTATTGTTGTTTGGATATTCTAGCAGCAAGTGAATAGCCTAAAAGAAGTGAACATTCAACATATCTGGTGAATTTGCTTACAGGAAGAAAGACTAATTCTTGTTTATCATTTATATGAGAAAGATTCAGACAAGAAGTTCAAATTCTTGTGAATATCTATAATTGGAGCCTCGTAGAAGTTAGAGGAAGGACCCATGTAAAGAATCATCCATTAAACATAGGTAGATATGATACCCTTGATTTTAAAACTACTACAAGGCATTCAACCAGCCTTACTTACTCAAGAAAATCATTGGAGCCAGAAGAATCAGTAATCACGACCCTTATAATAGGAATTAAAATCAATCTAAAAGTTCCAACTACTATTCATCATAAAAAAATCCATTTCAGCCTATCGCAAGTGCAAGGAGATTTGCATTTGTGCCTTTTAATCAAGGTAGTCCTCTAGATTTCCCCAATCATCATTATGTTCCATTAGAAACCCTAAATTATTTTCCTAATTTCAATGGGGAAGATCAAAGTACTACAATGGATCTTGTTAGAAAAATGGAAACATTGTGTAATGTGCATCATATCATATAAGAGGACGTTGTAGTCATGTTATTGGCAAAATCTCTTAAAGGGAAAGTTGTGGAGTGGTTTAGAAATTTAGCTATGGGTTCAATCAATTCATGAGATGTGCTTGGTAAATTGTTGAACGGGCATTTTGAAGACAAATATGATTACTTATCTTTGGTGGAGAAGCTCACTACAATCAAATGTTCTACTAAAGATAATATGATGGATTTCAATAGAAGATTTCAAAATTCATGGTATAGAATCCCTCTAATGGGAAGAACTTAAGCAGATCATGCATTTCTTTATTATTTGAAAATTTTCAGTAGTGATATCTCGATTATGATACAATCTATGCGAGGTACATCAGTACCCCAATCTCTTGGGATAGTAATTAGGGCTGAGAATAGTCTCATCCAAGATGGAAAGGTAGCCCCTAGGCCACCTATGCATTTCTATCCCAATATACAACATAACATGCCTTTACAAATACCACCATTCAATCATTTTCCTAGTGCATCAACTTCCCAACCTTTTGCAAATCCTGAACCAGAAGTTATAGAACCATCTCAAGAATTTTTAGAAATGAGAGGTAGTCAACAAAGGATGGAGACCCTAGGAAATGAGCTGGCAAGCATAAAAAAGAAATAGAAAAGTCAAGGGAAATAATATCAAGGTAATCAAACACCTTATCAGTAGTATCAAGGAGCTAATAAAAATACCAAGGTTAAGGGAAATAATATCAAGGTACTAGACCTCCTTACCAAGGGAATTTTCAAGGAAATAGGCAAAATCAAAATCAAATGCCTCAACATCCTTATACTCCAGTACCTCTTAATGTAACTAATCTAATCAAGGATATTGTTTCTATTCAAAAAAACCTTGTTGCAGATTATGTTTTGTGTTACCCTTGCAATCAATCTCATAATCAAGCCACTTGTTAGAATGTAATAATCAATCAAGCACTTATGGTGCAATGTTCATCAAGATAGCAGTTAAATATTGTTGAGGAAGATTCACAATATCAAGACTAGCCTCCAGTTTATGTTAGAATTATATTGAGATAATTTGTACTGAGAGGGGAGGGGTGAATCAGTACCTCTATAACTTTTCTTGGTTACCACATTAACCCTTAGTCATCAGTTTGTAATTTAACTTATCTATCTGTTCATCTTTCTTTATGCATATGAAATCATATCATACATTCTTTTTGATATGTAAAAATAATAGAAATATTCATGAAATTAGATAATGCATGACATGAGATATGATATCGCAGAATACTTCTGTTAGGAAGTAAAAACTGCGGTGGGGATTGTTACCCACAAAACTTCACTATCTGCAGATAAGAAGAGCTGGTTAAGGCTTACAATTTTGGTCACTTCTGATGGCCTACCCTGTTAGGAGTATTATAGTGGAGACCTATTAAGATCTACTTCATTTAAAGCTTTAGCAACACTGTCAAGTGTGCACTCTGTTAAGAGATTTACAAAGGACAGTTAAGTGCACCTTCTACAAAAGGATTTTAGATGTGATTCACTTGTTAGAATGCAACTACATAGGTCTTTGATCTGATGGAATATGCAATCTTCAATTGCTGATAACAGATCCTATAAAGCTCCAAAAATATTAATAATCATCCTTCCATGATTGAGTATTACCTTTATCTGCTCATCCGTAGCCTCTGTGTGTTCTTGATTACTGATGTATTATGTTTTTGATCTTTGCATGAATTCTTCCTTCTACTCCTTAGATGCTCTTCGTGGCTATCAATTATAAAGAATTCATGTACTCACAATTGAGTATGAACATCTATTTATACTAGCTTAGGTTCAATTCTTGATTCATAAATTCACAAGTTAACTCTAGATTCAAGATATACAACTTGATCTTGATGTGTAGTTAGATATGCTTTAGATCCGTTAGGATGCTTTAAATAATTTACATAAAGCTTGCATGACCATAAAAAAAAAAAAAAAACAATTCTACAAAATAGAATAACTTTGCTTTATCCGCCGCGTTTAAATCAGATCCACAATTTATGGCTTTTTTGACTATCGATTTTGGCGATAGGTGTTCTTGTTCGTCGGTGTTCCTTTCTTTGAACATGTTGTCGGGTATTCTTGTCTATTCCTGTCGGGTTGTTCTGGAAACTATGTCACTGGTGATGCTTGTCTTCGCGAGTGATGCTTGTCAATTTTATACTTAGATTTTTCTCAAAAATCTTTGTTCTGTCGGGTATGCTTGCATTTCACCGGTACTGCTTGTGGTTCACCGGTGATGCTTGTTGTCTGCCGGTAATGCTTTCTGTCTGCATTTTTTTCTCTGAGTATACTAATGGAAAAATAATGTCATCAATCTCCCCCTTCGACATTAGTATCAAAAACATGATATGTGCAACATACTGAGGGTATTAGTATGTACACCTGTGTGTACTTCTACCTTAGTCATTTGAATGACTCCCCCTATGTATATGCTGATAAGTGTAAGTATATATATATATATATCCTTTATCTTTTTCTTTTTGTTACCTGATATATGTATTGTTCGGATATTTGTATTGTACATAACTATATACATTGCCTTTCCTCCTTTTTGATTCTAAGGACAAAGGTACTTACAACTTTCCAAAAAGGTGGGAATGTGAGGACTTGACTTCCTCCATCATCTTCTCCCATTTTTCCTTCAACATTTCTAGAGCCACATGCTCTAGTGAAATCCTTACATGAATATCATAGATGTTGTCTACTACAAACATCTCTGGGGTTGCTATTAGATTTCTAGCTTCTGAAATATGTTGCTGAAGTATTGTGAGATTTGGTAAGATATGTGCTTGGAGTTCTGTGATCTCACCTCTGAATTGGGTTTCAGCATCCCATATTTCCTGCCTTTGCCTATTTGCTTCAATGACTGTGTCATGATGTGCCTTTATGATGTCGGCATGTGAGGTTAGGCTT
The DNA here is from genome assembly GCA_018584345.1 of Thuja plicata. Classification (NCBI taxonomy): domain Eukaryota; kingdom Viridiplantae; phylum Streptophyta; class Pinopsida; order Cupressales; family Cupressaceae; genus Thuja; species Thuja plicata. The sequence goes on from MU226946.1 coordinate 2,145,359, forward strand.
TGCGCACTCTTTGTGACATTTGAGTCAATTTTTGCAAGTTTTTCACTATTCTCCTTTGAAAAATTTTCAAGTGTGCACATCTTTTGAACTAAGGTTATTGCCTCAGCAATCATTGGCTCCAGTTCATCACTAAGTTCAGAGAGCTTGACCTTGTTCAATGCCACTTGGCTTATCTTATCAATTAACTTGAATTGATATTTCTTCTCTGCTTGTTCTTCCATTGCTTGGTTGGCCTTTATTCCTTGTTTTGTGATAGCGTCGGTAAGAACAACAATCTGTTCCTTAACTGAAGTATTTTCATCAATTTTTACTTCAGGAACTAGTTGTTGGAGTATCTCCTTAGCCTTTTCAAGTGCCATGTTTTCTATGTGTTCTTTGATCATCTTCTTTTGTATGGCTTTCCTTTGACAGAGCACTCCAAACTCTTGAATTTTGTCACTATCCAAAGTGGTTATGTCCCAGTTTGGAACTTCAATGACCTCAACAAGTGTTATAGCCAATATGTCCTTCTTTACTATTTTCTTCTTCTTCTTCTTCTTCTTTGGCTGGGTGGCAGATTGATGTACCACCATTTGTAAGGCTTGTGATTGAGTAGATTTTGTTGATGAGTGTATAGAGGATGAGACATCCTTTTGTACCTGTTCAATGTTCACAGGCCAGTTTGGTGAAGATGTCTCCTCACATACCTTGGGTGTTTCAATAGATGAATCTTCTTTTTGTTTCATTTCCTCATTTCTCTTTACTTCCTCACTCTTCTCTTTGTCTTCAACCTTCTTTGAGGTATCCTCTATAGTTTTCTTTTCCTCTTGGTGTTTTTCCTTTGATGTATCTTTCTGCTCATCGGTGTCATCCATCATTTCAGTGTCGGTATCCTTTGGAGTATTGGATGGACCTTGATTTTCATCTGTACCCATATCCTTGGGTATATCATCATCTTTCTTGGATGATTTGTCCTTGATGGACTGTATATCGATAGCATCTATCAATATATTCATATTTGTAGGCGTATTGATAGTTGTAGTGTCAATAGCTTTGTCCTGTTCATCGGTATTAACCCTTGTAGTAGTGATATCTTCATCTTTTTGCATATCTACTGCAGGGTATTTTCCTTTAATGGTGTCGACAATGTTGTCTAACCATGAATCATCATTCATATCCACATCTCAGTTACCCTTAATTGTTAGTTCTTCTTTGGAAACTTCTTCATCCTCCAAGTTTATGTGGATGGGACTATCTAGTACTTGATCATGTTGGCCATCTTTTGACCAATCCTCATTTATAATATCTGTTTGTTTCTAGCCTGTGATCTGTACTTCTTCATTCTCCAACTCAACTATTGAGTTACCTATTTTGTTGATAATTTCCTTTTCAGGACTGCTTTCTTCTGCAGGTTTTAATATCTCACTCCATATCTTATGACTGTCTTCTTCCAACTCAATGAGTTTCTCTTGGAGAAATTTGTAGGCTCTCATTTTTGGTGAGAATTTATTTGTATATTTCTCCATGAATTCATTTATCTCTGCCTTTGTGGAGCTAGGAGGTAAAAGAGTGACCAATACTCTTTCTCTCAACTTTTTCTCCTCATGGAGTGCATATGTGAATCTAGAAGAAATCTTATCTAACAGTTCTTATGGAGCATCTTGTGAATGGTATTGCATAGGAACATAATAGTGTTTGCACATTTTTGCAATTAGTGCATCTTCTATCTTATCTTGGTCTACTATATCCCATTGTAACCATTTCTTAATTTTTGGATGTCTAATAGATGCAGCTTTAGAAATGTACTTACATATGTCATCAATGTTATCAGATAGTGATGTAACCTTTGCTTTTTCCTTTGCTAGTCTGACAGTGTCAGGTTCATCCATTGTTAAATCTTCTAGTTCTTCATCAGTCTGAACATACTTCCTTTTTTTGGCAGGTGCCCTAGCTGGTTGTTTAGCTTTATGGGGTGTATCTTTCCTCTTGTACACCTTCCCTTTAACCATGGGAGAGGGAATAGCATCTTGAGTTGTTTGGCTTCTAGTTCTAGCCTTTTTAGATGGAGGAGGAGGTGGTGAATCAGATTTCTCTTCCTCTGATTCTTGTTGCTCTTCTATTTCATCGATGGGAATCTGTTCTTCGTTGTCTTCCTCCTTACTTTATTGTTCCTCCTTACCCTCTTCCTCTTCTTCTCCATCAGAAGATATATTCAGGTTCTTTTTCAAATTCTTGACCATTCTTTTAGACTGCTTGACAACAAGAGTTGATTTAATCTTTAGTTTGGCTTCCTCATATGTGCCAAATCTTAGTTGTTTGTTCTCAATGGGTTCATTTAATAATGCCTGAATGCATTCTATTGCTAATCCATTTTTAATTTCATAATTAAGCTTTTCAAGCCATGATTTCCTAGGAACTACAACTTGAATGTAGGTGAAGTCTGTATCCACCACAAAACTAATCTCTTCTTTGTATTCCTCAATCAGACTTTCAGGAATTCTACTCCTTGCTTGTAGCATATCCTTAATTATCTTAAAGTAATCATGCATTATGTTGTCAAAATTTGTACCTAGTGATTCAATGAATTCACTAATCTACATGGTTATTGGTCTACTTGTGTCCCATGCTACTTTTCCAATTGAAGGAAAGTACTCTTTGAAGTAGAAGAATATACACATTATGAGTGAAACGAACTTACATGTGTTTGTCCGTGAAGACCTTATGGTGCACATGTTCTCCTCAAATTGATGCAATAGGATCTCTGCTAGATCCATCTTCTTCCCTAGTTTGATGATTTTGTAGGCTGTGCTCATTGCTGTGCTAGAGATACTGTTCATTCTGCTAGCTTGAAATATTTTATATCCAACTATGCAAGCACCAAATTTTAGCTATACATTGGTGATAGTGTTTACCTTCAGTGCCCTCTTGTCTAATTTAGCACTGGTTAAATTTTCCACATCTACAAGAGAAGGATGTTTGTTAGGCTGAGGTTTGTTGGTTGTTGTATAGCCTGTCACTACGTGTATAACATCTTTTGTTATAGCCTTTGGTTTGTTGAACCACAAAGTGTTATTATGTACTCTGCTTAGAAAAATCTTAATCCATTCTATTTTAAAAACCCTAGGAAAATGAAGTGCATTTGTCAGTCCTTTCACTTCTAGGTGTTTGTGCTCTTCTTTGAGCTTACCACCATCATCAAAAAGTGTCGCATGGGCATTATCAAGGTCCAGATCTCCTATCTCTGAGATCTTGCAGTGTATATATGACCTAACATACTCGACCAATAAAAACCTAGCTGGGATTCGGGAGAATACTCTGTAATCATCTAGTTGAGAGGCTATCTCAGGATGTAGTTTGTACTTAGGTTCAACACAAGCCCCTCTACTAACCAGCTTGAATGGTTTCTTTTTGTCATCCTTAAGTTTCTCTACCCTAGATGTCGATGCCATCATTTTTGAGATTTTAGGGATTTTTTGTATATGAAAACAGTGCTTATCAGTGAGTGAATGAACTTACTAAATGTCTGTGATCTCCTTTGAATCTATATGCTCAGTGAATGACTTCTACTAGGTCGCTTCTCAAACTGCTCGAAATCACTCTGCTCTGCTCAAAAATTGCGGGTGCAAAAATGAGCTTACCCATCAAGCTTTTATAGTTTTTAGTGCCCTAAGTTGTCATTAATGCTTACAAAATTTTTTAGTTTATGAAGACTACCTCCATTAGTAAATACATTCATAACTCTTTTGGTGTCTTTGCAAAGTTTTGGGGTAGCTTAGCGGTGTTGGAGACTTCACCGATGATCATCGGTGATATTGTGATAATAGCTTTTGTAGATTAAGTGTATACCGATACTCGTCGGGTTACACACAACTTATGTAATGACCAATACATTCTGGTAAGTATTGCATGTCTTGTCTATGTGTGTTCACCGATGCTGATTGTGCCTAATAACTGAAGGTTACTTTATAGTAGATTATCAAGTAACAATATATTGCATCTTTATTCATGCCTATATAACAATATGAACTATGTGTAATGGAACTAATGCGTAATAAAACTTGTGATAATGCAGTTCCATACTTACTTGTGCAATCTAGTTAGATGTAGTGATGTCATTAGATCCAATGGATGGGGTGTCACCATTTGCATTGCTTGTACTAGCACCTTCAGTGTTTGTGGCTTTTACCCACATCTTGTTTCTCATTCTTTTGATGTCATCAATGGTATTTCCATTGGGATGTGTAT
>MU226946.1:2151272-2185293 GCA_018584345.1 Thuja plicata
TATAGTGGAGACCTGTTAAGATCTACTTCATTTGAAGCTTTAGCAACACTGTTAAGTGTGCACTCTGTTAAGAGATTTACAAAGGATGGTTAAGTCCACCTTCTACAAAAGGATTTTAGATGTGATGAACATGTTAGAATGCAACTACATAGGTCTTTGGTCTAATGGAATATGAAATCTTCAATTGCTGATAATAGATCTTATAAAGCTCCAAAAATATTAATAATCATCCTTCCATGATTGAGTATTACCTTTATTTGCTTTTCGGTAGCCTCTATGTGTTCTTGATAACTGATGTATTCTGTTTCTGATCTTTGCATGAATTATGCCTTCTGCTCCTTAGATGGTCTTTGTGGCTATCAATTATAAATAATTCATGTACTCACAATTGGGTATGAACATCTATTTATACTAGCTTAGGTTCAATTCTTGATTCATGTATTCACAAGTTAACTCTAGATTCAAGATATACAACTTGATCTTGATTTGTAGTTAGCTATGCTTTAGATCCGTTAGGATGCTTTAAAGCATTTACATAAAGCTTGCATGACCATAAAAAAAACAAAAAAACCATTCTACAAAATAGGATAACTTTTCTTTATCCGCCGTGTATAAATCAGATCCAAAATTTGCGGCTTTTCTAACTGTTGGTTTTGATGGTCGGTGTTCTTGGTTGTCGGTGTTTCTTTCTTTGAACATGTCATTGGGTATGCTTTTCTATTCTTGTCGAGTTGTTCTAGAAACTGTGTCATCGGTGATGCTTGTCAATTTTATACTTAAATTTTTCTCAAAAATCTTTGTTTTGTCGTGTATGCTTGCATTTCACTGGTACTACTTGTGGTTCGCCGGTGATGCTTGTTGTCTGTCGGTAATGCTTTCTGTCTGTGTTTTTTTCTTTGAGTATACTAATGACAAAATAATTTCATCAGTTCATGCCATTTTGATGAACTAGAGAGGAGAAGAGTTACATGGAATGGCTAGGGATGGTACTCACTTGCATTATACACTAGGAGTAGGAAAAGAGATTTAGATACATTTTAAATAACAATTAGCAATCAAGGATTCTGTAAGTGCTAATCCATCTACGCATCAAGATCAAAAAAAGGAGCAACCTCAAGTATAAATTGATCCTACTAGTGTCAGGACTCCTTAAAAGGTATATGCAATTGTCTCATTCAATATTATTGAAAATATGAGGAGGGTGAATGTTAATATGAATATGTGAGATATTGTTTCTCTTCCTAGTCAAGCTGAGATTTTATCTTCTTCTCTAAATGAAAGACAAATGTCTATTGCTAAATTTTTTTATGATCCTTTAAAAGTTCTAACAATTGAATCTAAAGACAGTAGCAAATCGGTCAGCAAAGATGTCAAGCCTCCTACATTTTATATTTCTCTTATCATAGTGGATAAGCTTGTTCATAATTGCATGGTTGATAGTGTAGCCACAAGCTCAGTAAAGCGAAAAATGATTGCATACCAATTGGGAATTAAATACCAACCCCTTGAGAAAGGAGTATTCCTTTTGGATGGTTCAACTATGAATATAGTAGGTGTGGTTAAACATGCAAGTCTCACACTGTAGTTATGTCCTAATTTTTCCATATTACATGACATATAAATGTTATAGATGTACCTTTTTTTATTGCATTATGTTTATGTAGGGATTTCACTGCTAAGATAGGAGGTTACTTATCCAAATATTGGGTCACATATGTTATTCACAATAACCTATGGAACCAAAGTGACCATCAAATCAGAATTCTTGACCAAAGATCACATTGATCCCTACGTATCTAATGCTATAAATGCTAATTTTCTTGCATTTGATCATGATGAACACTGCTTATTCCAAGAGTATGACACTCAAGTGAGAGGTAGTCCATACATCTTGTTGGATGATTGGGAAGAAGAAAATGCTCATGAAAATTAAAATACAATCATTGAAGAGGCTGCTTTAGAGATGTACGTGATATATGAGTTAGATGCCCAATGATGCCAAACCTTGAAAAAATTGCATATTAGAACTCATAAGAGCATAGTCAAGTATGGAAATTATATTTTGATGGATCTAGAAACAAGAATGGAGTTGGTGGAGGTACAATTATTGTATTACCACAACAAGATAAGTATTACGCTTCTTTTTTTTTGCATTTACATGTACTAGTAATACTACTAAGTATGAAGGTTTAATTCAAGGTCTTGAATGGGCTAGAAAAAGGAATATCAAATGTCTTCATGATTTTGGCGATAGTGAACTTTTTTTCAACCGAATTAGTGGATCACATGTGGTAAAAAATGATACTTTAAAGTCATACAAGAACCAAGTTTTGGATCTAGTGGAATTATTTGATGCATTCAATATCATTTCAATACCTAGAAGAGAAAATCAGCATGCTAATAGAATAGTTGCAGTAGGTGCTAAAGTTATATTTCCAAATAAAATCAGGAAGGATAAAGTACAAAAACATGTCAAGATATTTTTTAGGCCATCTATCCATGCTAATGACACAAATTGACAAGTTTTTGACAGTGATGATCAGATTTTGAATTTTCTTCTTGAAGAGGATGTTTTTGCAATAGCTAACCAGGACAAACTAAAGCAACAATATGGAGATCAAGTGATACAATTAAGATCTAATAATATTCCTAAAGGATTGGTAACCTTGGAATCTATTTTCAATACATATGATCAGTTAAAGAAGAACAAAACCAACTTGCTGATCAAAGAGGAAAATTATGAGGAACTTGAGATCTTCAAGGGTAAACTATTAAAGGTTGGTAAGGTCAATTTAGAGAAAGAAAAGAAATCTTTTATTGATATATTTAAAGAAATAAATGATTTTTTTTCATGGGAGTATAGGTATCTAAACAAATTTTATCCACAATTGGCCAAGCACACCATATAATTAGAGCCAAATGCAAAGCCGATTAGGCAAAATCATATACTAGTCAACCCCAAACTAGAGCCTATGATGTAGAAAGAAATGAAAAATATAATAGAAAGTGGGGTCATCTATGCCATCAAACATACATCTTGGGTTTCAAACATAGTACATGTGAGAAAGAAGAATGGGGAGTTAAGACTATGTGATGACTTTAGGGATTCAAATATGGCTTCATTAAAAGATCGCCTTCCTTTACTAGTAATGGAGTAAATCCTTCAATTTGTTTCAGGGTCTGACCAATTTTCACCCCTTGATGGTTTTTCTAGTTATAACCCAATCCTAGTAAAGGAAGAGAATCAATTCAAAACATATTTTACTACTAAATGAGGTACCATGGCTTATAAAAGGATGCCTTTTGGCTTATCTAATGTAGGAGATAATTTCCAAAAAGCTATGGATATGGATTTTTCTAGTTTGATGTATAAATTTGTGCTTGTGTACTTGGATGATATCATTTTGTATACTCTAAAGAATCCAAAGATCACATAGGCCACTAAATATATATTTTTGAGAGATGTAGGGAATTTGGCATATCTGTTAATACAAAAAATTAGTGTTTTCAGTTCATGAAAGTAGATTAATTGGATATATTGTGTGTAGGCATGGTACAATAGTATATCCTAAAAGGGTACAAGCTCTTATATATCTACAATTACCCAATCATAAGAAATGACTAGAAATTTTCATAAGAAGGATTAACTTTGTTAGAAGGTTTTTGCCTGACATTGCAAATTTACCCAAACCTTTGACATCCATGTTAAAGAAAAATGCATCTTTTAGTTGGAATACAAAAGGAAATAATAGTTTTTAAGCCATCAAGGAATGCTTGTCATCATCCCCAACACCAATGAATCTCAAAATTTGGAAGGATTTTATCCTATATGCATATGGAAGTCTTGAAACAATCTCTGCAATTCTAGTGCAAAAAATGAAGAGGGATTTGAGAAACCTATTGCTTTCTTTAGAAAAGTTGTATAAGAATATCAAAAAATTTACAATTTTATGGAGAAACATGTTTTAGGAGTGATCAAATGACTTAAGAAGTTCAGACATCTAATCCCTAAGAACGAGGTTCATTTGATGGTTTCTCATCATAGTTGCAAGGAATTTTTCTTACCAAGGATTTGAATGAGAAGAGAGCTAGTTGGATTACCAAGGTAATGAAGTTTGATGTTGACATACAAGTAAAAAAGATGGTCAGAGGAAAAGAGTTGTGTTAAAAAATGGTTGAAACTACCCAAGAAGATGAAAACCCAAAGGATCAAGTGCTGGTCCAAACTCATGAAGCTAAGGATAGAGAACCATCAAACTGGCTTAAAGAGATGACTCATTTCTTACAGAACGGCGAATTCCCACCTAATCTAAAAAAATCCAAAAGAAGGTATTTTAGACTCCATTTTATACCTTATGTACTAATTGATAGTGTATTTTTTAGGAAAGACCACAATGGAGTACTTTTGAGATGTATTCCCAATGATCAAATAGACAAAATAGTCTCTGAATTTCATGATGGCCCTACTGGAAGTAATTATCTAGAATGGAATACAAGTTGGAATATCGTGAGGGAATGATATTATTGTCCTACCTTGTTTAAGGATGTTCATTCTATGATAAGGAAATGTGTAAAACGTACGTTGTTTGCAGGAAAGGAAAGATTATCATCATTACCCTTGCAACCTATTCAAGTAGAGAAACCTTTTATGAGATGTGGTGTTTATTTCATAGGAGTTATCAATCCACCATCAAGTACTAGTTACAAATGGATCCTCACTGCAAATGAATATTTTACAAGATTGACTGAAATAATGGCTTTAAGGGAAGCCAATGAGACCACTGTCCCTAATATCTATGAGGATATTGTAACTAAGTTTGGTGTACCCGATTCAATCATATTATCTAATGCTTTGGCATTTGTTGGATTGAGGGTCATTGATTGGTCTTTAAAGAATGACATATACCTAAATACTTATTCATATTACTATCCCGAAGGTAATGAATTGCGTGAGTCTACTAATAGGAATCTGATTAAGATCATCAAGAGGACTCTAGAGGATAAGTAAAGAGATTAGCATTCCAAGTTGATGTTGGGATTAATGGGAAGTATGTACTGAGAAGGGAGGGGTGAATCGGTACCTCTAAAACTTTTGTATACCTTTTATCAATTAACCTTTTTAATCAATTATATATACATTCAATATGATTTAAACTATCTTGATGTGAGTTATATCAAATCATAACATTAACATACATGTAAACATTCATAGAAACATTCATGAAAGTAATTTGACACATAACACAAGATATGATATCGCATAAAACTCCTGTGAGGAAGTAAAAATTGCGGTGGGGATTGTTGGAATGAATTTAGAATAAATGAGATGGGAGGGGTGAATCAATTATTGTAAGGTCTAGATGTACCAAATAAAACTTTATGTATTTTAAATAATTCAGATCTACTCGGCAATAGTAGCATATGTCAACAACTGAATCATGTAGTTTACTATTTAATGTAATTAGCTTGTAGAAACATAACAATAAAACAAACCATAAGCATTCACACAAGTTGACACAAGTATTTAACGTGGAAACCCAATATGGGGGAAACCACCAGTAACATGCTACCAAATTTCACTCTTCTAAAGTGAGCTCTGTGAGGAGCCAACCCTATTAAAGGTTACAATAACACACTGTTAGGTGTGACCTGGTTAAATGATTTAATCACCCTGTTAGGAGTGGCCTTGTTAGATGACTTAGAATATTCCACCTGAATGTCACCTTTCTTAGAGGATTTATACAAATTATTGTTAGGTCAACCTTGTTAAAGGATTTTAACTTATACAATGGTTAGAAAGTAATCAACAGTTGTGATCTGATACATACAACTTACTTTGCAAATTCATATCCAATTACAGCTCTGATGCTAACTTACTGAGTGGCCTGTATTGTCATTTCAATCTTCTGTTCTTCTTGGAAATCCATCAAGCAATCACACATGCAACTTTCTACTTTTGTGTTCAACCTTCTCTGCTAGGTCATGCCAATTAGTAAATCAGTTGTGCAATCCTCTAGCATACACACATGTACATCAATCCATACATCCGCTATTCAATGAATAACCCCTTGAGGTTATCATATACCTCTATGTCTAGGTTAGATAAATCTTTGTCGCTTAATCAAGATCGTAGATCTTAGGTAAGGTCAGATCCAATAGATCATTCCATCAGTACATTACATTTACTTCTCCAAAGTAGTCTCTAATTAAATCTTGAATCCATGCATTAATTACATTTATCCATACATAAATAATGTGGATTGATCTTTAATTAACTTTAGATATCCCAATAAAATTAACTAAGTTGGCCAAAGATATAAAATCTCATCATTAATCCAAATACTGCAAGTCGGCCAACATTTGTGATCTACATGACAATCACTATTTCCACTCAGCAATTTCACTGGTGCTCAAAACTGAACAAACTTGTTCATCACAAAAAACTTTTCTCGGCATCAAACCAAACTTAATCGGCACAAGACAGACTTGCTTGACACAAAACAACCATAAAAATTGTCTTTGAAAGATAAACAACTAATTACTTTTCCAGAGTGCTAACTGATCAAGTACCCTTTTATTTGCCTTAACTCAACCATTCACTTGGTCTTCTTGTTAAATCTTCTTCATCAATCAATAGATATGGTACTCAAATAGATAACAATAGTCTCAACAGTTAAGGTTTGACATCAATGACAAAATAACAATTTCTTGCATTGTCACTTTCCAACAGGGATGGAACACACAAAATCTTCACTATCTACAGATTGGAAGGGGCCAGTTAAGGTTTATAACTTGATCACTTTTGATGATATACCCTATTAGGAGTATCAGTGGAGACCTATTAAAGTCTACTATGTTAAGAGCTTTAGCAACACTATTGAGTGTGCACTAGGTTAAGAGATTTGTTGTTGGATGGATAAATCCACCTTCCTTGAAAGAACTTTTACACTTTGCTCCACTTGTTAGAATGATATAAAATTATAAACTGACCTTGTAAATACAATATCCTATTGTTGACACAGATCCAATTTAGTTTACATAAAAATATTATCACCTTAATTGTGATTTAATAATACCTCTGATTCTTGGTATCCTCTGTTCTTGGTTCTTGCTAACCAAATTCACCTTTTATTTTTCCTGACCTTGAAACTGTCAATCTAATCCATAGATGTGCTCGTCTGATTCATTCATGCTTTCCTCCTCTTCACATCATCTATTCATCCATAATAATGAATGATTGCATCATCTATTTATAGATGGTTTGACTTCATTAAGTTTTGATAAAAACAATGTTAACTCTAAAATCAGGTTTACAACTTGTACCTACATCTCCTAGTCTAAGGTTTGGAAGAAGTTGAGCTTGTAGATCAGTTAATTCTTCCCTAAAATGTGTTTCTTGCTCCCATAGATCTTTCCTTAAGCATTTTATGTCAATTATCTTCTCAATAAGTAGTTTGAATGCATTGTCTCCATCGGTGGTTAAGCTTTGGGCACTATTTTCTAGATCGGTATCCAGCTTTGTAATGTTTTCACTATTCTCCTTAGTGGATAGTTCTATTGTGCTCAACTTTTAAATTAAGGCTATATCTTCAGATATGATTGGATCTAATTGAGATATAAATTCTAATAGCTTTACCTTATTTACTGCCACTTCTTGGCTGGTGTTTTCAATGAGCTTTCATTTGTACTTTATCTTGACTCTTTCCTCTATTTCCTTCTTAGCACCAATGTTTTGATTTTTGATTGCGTCAGTGAGTGTAGCTAATTGATTAAGTATTGGCTTGCTTTGATCAATATCAACATCAGGCATAATTTGATGTAAAATGTCTTGTGTTGTCTCTAGTACCATGGAGTCCCTGTGCTATTTCTTCAGCTTCTCTTGCAGTGCCTTCCTTTGTCATATCTCTCTATATTCCTATAATGCTTCAAATTCAAGTGTAGAGGGGTCACACTTTGGTATTTCTATGAGTTCATCCAGGGTGACTTCTAACTTGTTCTTCTTTGATTTATTCTTCTTCTTCTATGACTTAGTAGAATGTAAAACCATTGCCAATTTCTCATCCTTTCCTGTTGTGCTCGATGATGTGACTTATTGTTCTTATTTCTGCTGCTTGGCATTAGTTTCACATTTTCAGGTGTCTACAGACATCTCCACAATCACCTTAACATCGTCGATAGCACTCTTTTCAGTTTCCTTAGGAATACCATCTTTTGGGTTGTCTCCTTCATTGGTGTCCTTTGCTTCATTAGTCTTAGTTTCTGCATTCTTGTCTTGAGTATCTGCATCTTTTTCTTTATCTCCTCTAATAACCTTATTAGTGTCAGTTACATCTTGAGTATCTCTGATGTCTTTCTAACCATCGGTGTTATCTTTATTTTCCTCTTCCCCTGCATCCTTGGGAGTATCCTTCTTAGGTTACTTTCTTTTTTCTTGCATGATATTGATAGCTTGTATCAATATTGGCATATTTCCTGTAATATTCATTTGTGTAGTATCAATTGTTGTGTCCTGGTCATCGGTTTTGTTCTTTCAGCAATGGGATCTTCGTCCTTATTCACTTCCTCTACTGGATCATCGGTAATGTCAATGACATTAGTATCCATAATGTTTTCATTTGTGGTGTCTTCCAATGTTTCATCTGCAACATTTGAATTCTTGTTGCCGGTTGTATCATCTTCTTCTTTATCTAGCTCAATAGATGTGTCATCTTGAGTTGCCTTGTCAACATCTTATTGTTGAAGGTCTTTGTCAGGGATTTCCTCTTCAGTAGATCTTTTGGCTATCTTGCTCAAGCTCTATAAGCTTTCCTTCAAGGAGTTTGTATGCTCTTAGCTTTGGTGAGAACTCCTTTTTGTACTTCTCCATAATTTCATCTATTTCAACCTTCTTTGATTCGGGTGGCATAGAGAAACAAGTACTCTCTCTTATCTCTTTTTCATTCTTCAATGCAAATGTCCAACGGGAGTGTAATCTATCCATGAGTTCCCTTGGTACATAATAGAATTCAAATTGTATAGGTAGATATTTGAAGTTGTACATTTTAGCTATCATGGCATCTTGAATTTTATTCTGATCTTCTGGATTTAGTTTCGGCCATCTTCTAATGTTTGAATCTATAATTGATCCATAATTTGCAATATATACACAAATTTCATCAATAGAGTCAGGTTATTTTCCCTTGACACTTTCTACTTCAATAACATCATCTTTCTCGGCGTCTTCTATATCCTCTCAAGTTCTTATGAATTTCCTTCCTTTCTTGTTTTGTCCTCTCTTCGGTGTGGGAGCTTTCCTCTTGTAAATCCCGACCTTTCCTTTCTTTAGAGGTGAAGGAGTAGAATCTTTTTATGTTTGGATTCTTTTCCTAGAAGCAACTATTGTCCTTGGCCTTTTAGTTGTTGGAGGAGGTGGTGAATCTGAATCTGTTTCCTTAGAGTCATCCTTTCCTTCATCTTTACAGACAGATAATTATTCTTTGGTTTCTTCCTCCTTTTCAACTTCTTCATCTTGTTCTGCTTCTTCCTCAGTTGTTGATAGTATCTTTTTCAGATTCTTCACCATTTTGTCTTTCTTCTCGACAATTTTCTTCACAACTAGGCCAGATTTTATTCTCGTCTTGGCCTCTTCACATGTTCCCAATTTTGGTTGTTTCTTTTCCAATGGTTCATTGATCAAGGCATCAATTGCCTTAGTTTCAAGATCAATGTTGATCTCATACTCTAATAGTTGCAACAATGTTATCCTTAGTACAACATGCTTAATGTATGTATTGTCAGTATCAACCATGAAGCATATCTCATCCTTATAATGTTCAATGAATTTCTTAGGAATTCTTACCCTCTTTTGCGTTCGGTCTTTGAATACATTGAAGTATTCATCCATGATTGTCTCAAAGTTATCACCCAGTGTAGCTATGTGCTCCTTGATTTTCATGGTGACTGGTTTGGTGTTGTCCATTTAACATCTCCAACCGATGGGAATGTTTCTTGAAAATAAAAGAAGATACACATTATTAGTGAGCCAAACTTACATGTGTTTGACTTTGCATTCTTTATAGTATTTAGGTTGTCCTTCAATTGATTCAGGAGTAGTTTAGATAGGTCTAATTGTGTTCCCTTCTTTAAAATTTTGAACATTTTGTCCACTATAGATGATGCTATGCTTTTCAATCTTCTTTCCTGGAAGAATTCATAGCCCATAACACATGCACCAAACTTGATCTCATCATCGGTTATTGTTTTAACTTGTAGTCCTCTTCGATCCCATTTGGCTCCTATCCTTTTCTTGGTCTCAGCCTTTGGTGGTTGCTTTAATGCCTTCACTTTATTGGTAATGGGGTAACCAGTGACTGCATGAATGACCTCGCAGGTTATTACCTTCTGTTCATCAAGCCATAGATTGTTTTTATGCATTCGACTTAGTACTAATCGAATCCATTTAGTTTTGAAAACATTTAGAAACATTAGGGAATTGGTGAGCCCTTTCATTTCAATATGTTTATTCTCATCTTTAAGTGTTCCATCATCATTGCATAGTTTCTTATAAGATTCTTCAACCTCTGATGTTCCTATCTCTGCAATCTTACAATGTATGAATGATCAGACATCTTCCATAAGTAAAACCCTAGCTAGGATGCGTGAAAATGGTCCAGCATCGTCAGGTTGTGAGGCAACCTCGGGATGGATCTTATAGTTAGGTTCCTCACATGTCGTGTTCTTGATGAGATTGAACTCATATTTCTTTGTGTTCTTCGATTTCATGGATCATGAAGTTGAGGCCATTTTAAGATATATAGGGCTTCTACATATTGCGTAAAAGAAAAATTGTCAGTCTCAAATAAATTATAGTTTGTGCTTGCAAATATTTTTGATCATCTTGGGAGTGTTGTTTTCTCGAGTCATGATCACTCTATAACTGGTTTCTTTCTACTCAAAAATCACCTTTGGTCGCTTTTCTCTGGGTGTCATGACAAATGAGTCGTTGTTGCCCTATTTATAGTTGTTTCCCTAAAACATGTGCCATAAATTCTTACCAAATCCTCAGTGTATGAAGACTAAGTTCATCGGTGAAGACTTCACTTTCCCTCGGTGACACATAAAACATTTTGGAGCAGTTTCTAACTCACTTGATTTTACCGACAGGTTTTGGTTTTATTGACAACTTGTTCATTTACTTGTTTACTAACGAGGCTCAGTTTGTACTTATCAACTTTTCTTTCAATTGATGCTTCTTGGTAAATTTAAGCAGTCTTAGCTTTGAGTGTATACTGACGGGTTTTGGTATATATGCCTGAAAGCATAGCTATCACAAATTTAAATAAGTAATAGAATTATGCATCTTTCTTATGCTAATTTGGAATTATATATCAACATTCTATGGAACTGATGTAAAATAATAATATGGGTAATGCAGTTCCATACATACTTGTTCTTCTTAGGTGGGGGTGGTGATGTCACCATATCCATTGGATGAGGTGTAACCATTTGTATTGCTTGAATATTTTCTCCACATTTTGTCTCTAGCCTTCCAGATATCTTCAATGGTGTTTCCATTGGGATATGTTTTTGTATCTTTCATTCAGTCTCTGTAGTCTTTCTTGAAATGACCAACTTTATGACAGTGTAAGCATGCCATTCTAGGGTTAGTCCAGCCTCTAAACTTTCTATTACAATGTCTCATACATTTTTCAACAATATGACCATACCTTCCACATGCTATACAATTGGTCCAAGTATTGTAGTCCCATACATACTGATTACCGACTCTCTTCAGTTGATAGGGAGTTTCTTGACCTTTAGGCTTCGATGCTTGCCTTTTCTTTTTCCAGCATTCAAGAGTTGTGTGCCCATTCATTTTGCATGTAGGATAGTACTTGTCCTTGTAGGTTTCCTTCTTTGTTTGTTTTATCTCAGACTTACATTCATATAATTTATGTCCTTTCTTGTTACATTTATAAAAAAATCCTATGAATGAAGATGTAGATTTAGGAATACCTTTCATTTTGCCTCTGCATACATTTGATGTATGGCCTTTCTTTCAATAGTGATTGCATGTCAGTTTCTTGGTCTTGGATTTTCATAGAGATTCTTTGCATTAGATTGATTTGGTGATTCTCCATTCTCGATAAAACCTAGACCATTTTTGTAGTTGACTCTTCATTGTCCTTCAAGAAAATCATCCATTCTTTTATTTCTTTCATCAACTTTCTATTAATCCCAAAATTTTGTTGATGATTATTAACCAACACTTAGTCATTTACTTAGGTAGTTTTAGTTGGTTATCATTGTGGTTGAGCTAAACATTCAAGGCTGAGCAACATTGCTGAGAAAGTTTTAGGTTGCCGAGCTACATCGTGCCAAGACGAGTAGAATATTGAGTGCCGAGCGATAGAGATGTTAAGTGCCGAGCAGAACAGTTTTTGCATACATGTTAGGACTGACTCAAACTTTGATTTGAAATGTTTAGGCCAACTTGTATGAGATGTGGGCTGACATATGTACGCATTTAATATGTTTCTACTAAGTTAATTACACATTTAATTGTTTTATCATATGCATGGCATGAAGCCAATCAGAAAATTAGAATGTCTTGGAAGCATAAATAATAGATCTTGATCGTTGATCTAGATCTCGCTGCCAAATCTGAAAAGATATATAAGATTGCTTCTAACCCTAGAATAAAATGACAAGAAAGAGAGAGTGAGAGATACTAAGTGTGAGAGAAGGGTTGTTGTTCATGAAAGATGAATAGTGTGTTATTTTGAGAAGAAGCTTAGATCAAGCAGAATGACAGAGCAGTGAAGAGCAGAGTAAATATATATCAGATTGTGAGATCATAGAAGGTATTGGAAAGAGTAGATCCATCATCACCATCTGAGTGCATAACGAAGGATCACTACTTGAAACATTGTAACAAGTGTATTAGGTGAAAATCTCTTAATAGAGTGGTTCTAGTAGACCATTTTAATTCTCTTAGCCGAGTACTTACTTTACTGTAAGTTGAAATCCTTTGACAAGGTAGATTGTAATGATCTTTATTTATTAACTAAACAGACCTTTAACCATGTAGATTGCATTTTGTAATCAAACTCTTGTATCCCTAATAGCCACACTTTATTGCTGTAGTAGTGAAGATTTTTTGGTTGTCATCCCCACCCCAATTTTACCTATTTGGGTTTCTGGGTTACCAAAATTCTATGTTATGAGTTATATGTTTCATGTTGTGGCTACTATATGATGTTAGGTTAAATTCATATATTTATGAATGTGGATCAATTTGTTTTAAGTGATTAAGTTTTAAGATGTAATTCAGCCCCCTCTCTCAGTATCTTGCTTTCCCATTATTGTACTTCCAACAATTGGTATCAGAGCTATGTTCTCCTACAAATGCTTTTAATCAACTTATGAGTACAGATCTTGAGATGGAAGTTTACAAGTCATTGAGAATCAGAAGATCAAGACTCAGCTAGCATTACTTTAGCTTCAGATAGCAAGATGAGAATTGAAGAAATCATTGACAGTTAGGAAAGATTTGGCCAAACAAATGAATGATACTCATTATCAGGAAGATGACACTGCAAATCTATTTCAGAATGGAGATTCTACTGAGAGCGATGAAGCAATTGTAGATCTACTGGAAAAGAATAATGTACTATGTAAAGAAGTTAGAAACTTGAAAAGAGAACAAGAAATGCAGACAGTGAGACTATGTGAAGTAGTGGAACAAAAGAAAAAAGCTGAAGATGACAAAGCTATGGAAGAATAAGATAAAAGAGTGATAACTGTCAGACTTGATGAAAGGACACATGATGTGAAAATGATGACAATCAATCAGATTGACATGGAAAATCAACTGCTACTCACAAATCAGGAGATTAGTAGGAAAGATATGGAAATGATGAATCCAAGATCTAAGAACAATCAATTGAAAGATGATTTGAGATCTGAGAAGGAACTGAATGAAAGGTTGAACAAACCTAATGAAGCCTTGACTCATTTTGAGAATCTGATGGAAGCTTCAAGAAGGCCAAAGGATTCTTCTGGATTAGGTCACACTAAACCAAAGAATTCAACTGAGAAAGGAGAATCATCTAAGAATGGTCAAAGTGGCAATGCAAAGACAAAGAAAAACAAGCCTATTTTCCACCACTATGGAAAACTAGGTCATACAGAAAACATTTTTTGAAGCAAGAGAGGTAATTCCAATCCTAAACCTAAGTTCAACGGTTACTATTTTACTTGTAATAAATTTGGACATAAAGCACATGAATGTTGGGCTGAAGAAAGTGATGCACCTCCCAAACTAAGATTTAATGGTTATTTTTACAAGTGTTAGAAACATGGTCATAAAGAACAAGACTATAGATCCAATGCTAAACAACAATGGACATCAAAGACACAAACAAAATCACCTAGGAAAGGCAACACTTACAACTGGGATTATAACACGAGACAAAGTTGTCATTATTGTGAAGAATATGGACATGTACCTAAAGATTTCTTAAACACACATTTCAAAGGGAAATCTAAGAGTTGGATAAATCTAAGCCTAGTCTATTTTAGTTGTTTCAAGATAGATCACACTAAGAGAGAGTGTAGGACAAGATTTCCTGCTCCTACTGTTGAAGAAATAAGAGCATAGATGAACCATACATGGGTAAGGAAAATAGATCTGAGCAGTAGTGAAACCACTGAAGCTGAGGTCACCTAATCCAATGGATAAGGTGATCACACCATCTCTAACTGAGCAATAGAGGTATGTAAGGAACTGCATTTAAATTTAAAATCTTACATCAGTTCTTAACATATAGATGTGCCAAAGTCCATAT
Source organism: Thuja plicata (assembly GCA_018584345.1). NCBI lineage: Eukaryota > Viridiplantae > Streptophyta > Pinopsida > Cupressales > Cupressaceae > Thuja > Thuja plicata. The sequence goes on from MU226946.1 coordinate 2,166,101, forward strand.
CTGCATATGTTGAGATGCACCAGGATATGTTTGTGACAAGTGCCAAGAAGAGTTAACTACACTATAGGTGCCGGGTTGGTTGGCCGGGTAAGTTTTTTGATGGCCAAGTATGGTAAGCTGAGTGGTATGCAAGTTGTGTTAGTCAGCCAATGATAGCTAGCTTGCACTAACCTAATAGGTAGAATATTTATTGCTTACCTACTTTGACCTTTCGAGTCTATATAAGGAAAAACAATTTTTTCTTCATTTTACCTTGTGATTTTCAAAATTCACAGAGCGATCGAAGAAGTTGCAGAATTGATCTTAGTAAAGTTTGTTTCAAAAATCTCGCCAGCATGTTGTCAGCAACCCTAAGTTGAATAGTGCAAAGTGTTACTTGTCAAGGTACCCTGTTCTTCATTTTTGAACCCTAATTTTAGAGATTATGGTTGCAATTTCTTCTGCACCAGTTAAAGAAATGGAGGAGGAGCTGAAACAAATTAAGCTAGTAACAAGTGATGCATGTGCACCACCTAACTTTTGAGTTGTTCCTAAAAGTGCAATTTTAGGTGATCTAAATGAAGCCCTCTCTTCTATCCCACAAAAGCTACTTATGATCCATGATGTTAGATCTTGTTACATGGTCAAGATTGACAAAGTAGGTGATAGTGAATTGAGAAAATCCTACAAAAAGTTATGCAAAAATGGAGTTCTGAAAGATGAATTCAAGCATTTAGCCAACAAAGGGTTAACTCATGCCCTAGATTTTCTGCCAGACTTTAAGGATGAATGGATCAAGGTTGTTCTAAGCCGAGTTCATAATATGCATATTTGGCTAGACAATGGACTAGCTAGGATCACTAAAGATATTATTCATCGAGTAACTGGATATCTTGTTATCAGTGGTAAGTGAACAATGAGATATCAAAGCAAAGAAGAGATAGCAGCTAACACTAGAGCTGTCTGGAATAATAGAGGTATGACTATCTCTACAATTGAAGATTTAGAACTTGAATTTGGAGTGAGAGTGATTGCACATAAGTTCTATCAGCCAAGCTAACTGGATAGTGTTCCCTGCACAACTGTGGACCAAGCATGGAAGATAGTCAAGAAGAATCACACCTACGACCTTACCGAGTTGCAATTGACACAACTAGCCAAGAGCATACTATTGATCAGAAAATCTAAAAGCTCATCATGTAATTTTGGCTCTTTACTAGTTTGCATATTCTTCTATGTACAAAAGTCATTTCCTACACTGGGAAATATTGTTTGGAAGAAGGATAGACCTATTACTATGCAGATTAGTGAATATATTCAGAAATTAGGTAATAATTTAAATAGTATTATGGGAAATTACTTTGTGGAATTCAAAAAGAGAATGAGGTTGAGGACTAGAATTTTTAGTTCACTTGTGGAAAAGCACTATGAGGAGATATGTTTTTTTAGTTGACATAGATTACACATACATTCAGGCTATGACACCTAGTGATAGGGAGACTCCTTGTTTACCTTTTGAGTTTTCTTGAACTCTTCTTAGGTCTCTGTTAGGACCTTTAGGGATTCCTCAATCCACCCCTAAACTTGGAAAGATTCAATTATTCCCCTTCAAACAAGAGCCTTCCTATCTTGTTAGGTTCACCATTCTTGTGTTCTGCAACAAATTTCCTCCACAGTAAAACCCATGCCCTAATCTCTAGTTTGAATTTTTAGGAGGGTTAGGGCTTCAATCATCTCCATTGTTGGATTGAAAACAAGGTTTAAAGTTCCCAAGTTGAGCCATTTCACCATCGAGTCTTGGATTCCTATCTTTTAGGCTTGTAGCCTTTTTCCTCCAATTAGGCCTCCTAAAAAGTAGGAGAACACTTTTTCAGTGCAAAACCTTCAAAGGACCCCCAAATATTTTGTGGCAGTCTTCAAGTAAAGCAAAAACCCACAAGGATTTTCTAGGTCTCTTGGTCTAACACTATCCGTACACCCTATTTCTAGAATGTGGCTTCTTTCTTGGTTTTGGACCATTTTTAGGTCTTTGGCCTCAAGACTTGGTAAGCTGATGTCTTCGGAACTCCTCTACATTACTGAATACCTGCATGACATCTCACATGACATCTATGGCCTTCTTGGCTCATGTCAATAGCCTCCTGCAATTTAAAGCTATCTGTTACTTGCTTTTCCTAACCGGGCTCTTCAACTAGCTCACCTAGGGCAAGTTCTTAAAAATACTTGCATGCATATTCAAAGCTCCTCCTTCCAGATTCTTGAAGCTCCATGGACCTAGTCTCCATCCCCAAGTGGCTGTATAGAACCAATGGTGGAAAGTGGAGTTAGGTCCACATCCTTGCTTCTTGACCAAAACTGGACAGCAAATAGTCCAATACAAAAGAATTTCCAAACTACAAAGCAATAACAACTACAAAAAAAATTAACTATTGGAAACACTCCACAAAATATACACAAATGTATCCCACTGATAACAGTCACAATTTCAATCCAATTTCATCAACTTTCCCTCTATTTTCATTCAAACTCTCTATTGTTCAGTGTGCAGTCCATACACAATAATTGTTCCACACCCAAATTAGGGTTTTTTTCCACATATATACCCTACCTTAGATGTTTTAACCCTTCGTTAAACTTCATCTATTCTAAACACCGAAATTCTTAAGACAACTCAAAAGTTGTCAACAACTTTTTAAAAGTTGCTAATGTTGTGCAACATTTTTACATCTTTTCCACCATTTCACTTTCCTTGTGTTTTAAAGATTATCTAACCTATCTAACCTTAGCTAGAACACCTAGGGTATCCAAGGACCCTAAGAACCTCCATGACATCATCTTGACATTTGATGACATCATCAAGTACAGTTCATTAAATAGAGCCAATTAGAGCTATTTTCACATAATAGAGAGAAAAACTAAAACCTATGCTAATCACTCTTGGTCCATATGACCTTATGTATTTACATTTCCCTACAAGAGGGTCTTTCACACAACCACACACCCAAAATGGCATGAGACCACCAAACATGCTGGATTCTCAAAGGTTCTCCTGCACCACCTAGGGTATCATGGCTGGAGCCATTTCCCTATGAAGTTAACATTGATGAAACATCATAAACTATCAAAACACTCCTAGCAGAGGAGATTGATACAAAAGAAAATATATTTGAAAATTATGATGAAGCTAAGGAAAATATATCCATGGAGAGAAAGAGGAAAAAGATTGTGAAAAATCTGAAGAAAATGGTTGGATTGCCGAGTGATGAGGAGCTAGAGGATGCACCTCTAGACAAGGAGAAGATGTATCTGAAGGAGAATATGTATCTGAAGAAGAAGAAGAAGTAGAAGTTAGTGAATCTGAAGAAGAGATTCATGTTAAGGCAAAAGGAAAGAAACCAACAATAGCTAAGGTAACCAAGCTGAGTAAAGAAAAACCAAAACTTACCCATCCCATTACCAATCGTCCAAGGACAAGGGCATCTAATGTTACATCTCCAATAGTGAAAACAAATGTATATGAAAAGAAGAAGGTTGGAGAGAGTAGTTCAAGATCAAAGAATAAATTTGCAACAAAGGCTGTGTTGAACCTACAGGTAAAGAGAGATAGAAGGAAACTACATCTAGATCTGGAAATTGATGAAGAAGAAAAGACTAAAACTGATGAACCCAACAACATACCAACATCACCATTCAAGAGACTAACTGATATTAATGAGGTATGTGATAATCTGAGAAATCCTGCAAGGCTATCTGGTTTTAACTTTATCAAATATGAGAAATTGAAGCTAGAAGATAAGCACAAAATTCAAGAAGCACTATTAGATATGATGAGAAACTACAAGTTAACTCCTATAGAGATATAAAACAATGTGCTGAGTGAGTTATATGAGTTTCTATCTAGAAAATGGGAATTTTCACTTACTACTGAGAGACAGATCAGAGAAGGCACATTAGGTCAAGTCATTCCTGAGCTGACTAAGAAACAAAGAGAATTTTTTTTTGAAGAATATAAGCATAAATTTATACCTAAACAAAGAGCTTATGCTATTTTGAAAAATGATATTGAACGTGTAGTACAACAAAGTACTAGGATTTGGAAGGAAATCTTTGGATTGATTTCTCCAAAAGAGAAGATGACTGATGAAGGAACATCTGAACCAAAGGCTAAAGAAATTTAAACCACCCCTATACCATAGAAAGCAAAAAAAAAAATTACTACTGAGCCTGACAAGACTGGAGTAGAACCAAAAGGAAAAACAGAGACAGTAAACACTCTTGATCTGACAATTGACAGTTTAATTGATGTGACAATTGATGACTCTAGCAATTTGGATGCTGAGGGTCAGGATGAGATGAGAGACGCAACTATAGAATCACCTATTAAGGTAGCTGAGTCTGAAGGAGAGAAGAGTACAGAGGAAGATGAAGAGAGAACTCAAAAGGAACCTAAGGATAAAGATGCACAAAAAGAAGCAGAAAAGGAGAAAATAGATGAAAAAGAGGTAATTACACAAAATTCACCTATTTTAGAGGTTGTGAAAATGGTCTTAGATAGTGGTGAGGAGATGAGGGATACTGACAATGAACCTAAGGAACAAGAGGCAGTGCAAGTGTTTCTTGGTTTACCACACTCGACATCATCTACTCCCACTGGACTCAAAACTGGAGGTACGCCTGATCAACAGGCAATTTTGACTGAATTAAAAGATGTAATGGTGACTACTACTCATACATGAAAAGGTATTGTAGAAGCAAAGCCTAGTTGTAGCTCACCTGAATTCAAGAGGAGGAAAGTTATGAGGAAAAAGTGTCCAATTCTTGATGTCACATTAGATGAAGTTATTGTGATTCCACCATGGGATCCCAATGTTTTATCTTATGAACAGATTGATAGTCTTCAAGAATTACTCAAGAGGATAAAAGGAAGGAAGAAATGAAAAGAGAATAGAAGCAAAAGTAGGTGTTACATGACCTTAAGGATATATTTGTAAAATATTTTAACATGGAAGATGACAATCCTCAAGCCCCTATTCTCAAACACTTAGTTCATATTGTGCAAAAAAGGTGAATGATGACAACATTGAATCTAATGAGAAGTTATTGCAATGGTCCGAGAGGAAATTTGAGAATAAAGTACTAGAAAAAATCTCAGGAGAGATTGCGGTAAAGCAGGTTGAACGTTCTTCTCTTGTAGAAATTTTGGAGGAAGTTGCAACTAATGTTTATTATTTTTATAAGAAGTTATGTGATGTTGAATGCTTCACAAAGGATAATCTACATTCCGTAGAGAAATTGCAATTAGACTTAAAGTCAATCGAAAGTTCATTGAGTATGGATGCTAGCACTAGCTCCTTACATTTCAACAGATTGACAAATGCACAAAGGAGGAGGATAGCTGAGCTCATGTCTAAAGATGGTCGGATAAGGACCAAATTGATTACTATCCTGCAAAACATGATACCTCATCTGGAGGTAATTCAGAAAGAACTTTCAGCTGCAAAAGAATAGGTTAAGAGAGATTCACATCTCTCCAGTGCAGAAATTTTAGTCAGTTTAGCTGCCGAGCTAGAAGTGAAAATAGAGATTATGAACTTTGCTAAGGACAATTGGGACACTACATTTGTGTCCACCTTACATGTTCATAAATAATTTTTGGATAAGTATAACTTGACCCCACCTGCAATCATTGACAAAAACAAGGGGGAATCTGACACGACTGACAGGGATACAACATAAGGAGATCAGTACAGGTATCAATGTAAATATTTATTTTTAGGCATGTATACTATGTAAATTTTTGTATGTAGTATGATGTACATTCCTAGGGGGAGTACATTGTATACTTAGGAAACATTTTGGATGGAACGAATTGAAAGAAATGATAAGTGTGTTTTATCCACTAATATCAAAGTGGGAGATTGTTAATCCCTAAGTTTTGTTGATGATTAGTGACCAATACTTAGTCATTTACTTAGGAATTTTTAGTTGGTTATCACTATAGCTAAGATAAACATTCAAGGCTGAGAAAAATTTTCAAGAAAGTTTTAGGTTTTCAAGTTACATCGTGCTGAGTTGAGTAGAATATTAAGTGTCGAACGATAGAGATGTTAAGTGCCGAGCAAAAAAGTTTTTGCATACATGTAAGGATTGACTCAAATATTGATGTGAAATGTTTAGGCTGACTTGTATGAGATTTCGGCTAACATATGTACACATTTAATATTTTTGTACTGAGTTAATTACACATTTAATTGTTTTATCCTATGCATGGCATGAAGCCAATTAGAAAATCAGAATGCCTTGGAGGCATAAATAATAGATCTTGATCATTGATCTAGATCTCCCTACCAGATCTGAAAAGACATATAAGATTGCTTTGAACCCTAGAATAAAATGGCAAGAAAGAGAGAGTGAGAGATACTAAGTGTGAGAGAAGGGTTGTTGTTCATGAAAGATGAACAATGAGTTATTTTGAGAAGAAGCTTAGATCAAGCAGAATGACAGAGCAGTGAAGAGAAGAGTAAAGACATATCAGATTGTGGGATCATAGAAGGTATTGGAAAGAGCAGATCTATCATTAGCATCTGAGTGCATAATGATGGATCACTACTTGAAATATTCTAACAAGTTTATCAGGTGAAAATCTCTTAACAGAGTGGTTCTAGCAGACCGTTTTAAATCTCTTAGCCGAGTGCTTACTTTACTGTAAGTTGAAATCCTTTGACAAGGTAGATTGTAATGATCTTTAGTTCTTAACTCAACAGACCTTTAACCAGGTAGATTACATTTTGTAATTAAACTCTTCTAGCCCTAACAGGTACACTTTATTAAGTTGCAGTAGTGAAGATTTTGTGGGTGTCATCCCCACCGCAGTTTTACCTATTTGGGTTTCTGGGTTATCAAAATTCTATGTTATGAGTTATATGTTTCATGGTGTGGATATTATTTGATGTTAGGTTAAAATCATATATGTATGAATGTGGATCAATTTTTTTTAAGTGATTAAGTTTTAAGATGTGATTCACGCCCCCTCTCAGTATCTTGCTTTCCCATTATTATACTTCCAACACTTTCTTGATAATTTCATTACGATGTTGCTTGATTCTTATTTCATACTTTAACTTTTCATTCTCATCCCTCAGTTCACCGATAGCTTCTATTCTTTCAATGAGTTCAACATTTAATATATTTGCCTCTTGACTCATAAGAATAATCTGATTTGTTATCTCATGGTGATGCTATGTAAGTCTTTGTATTTCAGACTCTTTTTCTTGTATCGTTTTAGTGATCTTTCTTCTATCATCAATAGCTAGTGTTCTTTCTTTCTCAGCTTGTCTAGCATTATTCATGACATCAATCATCCTTACCATCTGCATCTCTTGACTAATTTGCAGAGATTTAACTTGTCCAGGTAGATGTAGATTAATTTTAGTTAGGCTTGTGATGCTTTCTTCTGATGAATCTAATGCTTTTCTTGTAGTTGATCCTAAAGACTCAACTAAATCTGGTATCTCTTCCTCATGATAATTGATCTCATTACAATGAGATGCCATATTATTTATTTCATCTAAAATTTGTCTCATAGTGATTCTAGCTTCTTTATACTGTTCAAAGAACATCTGAATTTCAAGATTTTATTCTCAATATTTTTATCAAGTATATACTTCTCCATTATATGATCTTTTCTCTTAAGCCTTTAATCTTTCCAAGTAGAGACTTAGCTCTGATACCAATTGTTGGGATTAATGGGAAGTGTGTACTGAGAGGGGAGGGGTGAATTGGTACCTCTAAAACTTTTGTATACCTTTTATCAATTAACCTTTGTAATCAATTGTATATCTGTTCAATTTGATTTAAACTATCTTAATGTGAGTTATATCAAATCATAACATTAACATACATGTGAAAATTTATGAAATTAATTTGACACATAAAACAAGATATGATATCATAGAAAACTCCTCTGAGGAAGTAAAAATTGCGGCGGGCATGGCACCCCCAAAAATCTTCACTATCTGCATATTGGAAGGGGCTGGTTAAGGCTTACAATTTTATCACTTCTGATGATCTACCCTACTAGGAGTATCACTGGAGACCTGTTAAATTCTACTATGTTAAGAGATTTAGCAAAACTGTTGAGTGTGCACTTGATTAAGAGATTTGTTGTTGGATGGTTAAATCCACCTTCCTTGAAAGGATTTTAACACTTTTCTCTACTTGTTAGAATGATAGAAATTTACATATTGACTTGGTAAATGCAATCTCCTATTGCTAATACAGATCCAATTTATTTTACATAAAAATATTATCACCTTAATTGTGATTGAATAATACATCTGATTCTCAGTATGCTCTATTCTTGGTTATTGCTAGCCAAATTCACCTTTTGATGTTCATGTTCTTGAAACTCTCAATCTGATCCATAAATGTGCTCGCATTAGTCATTAATGTTCTCCTCATCTTCACATCATCTATTCATCCATAATAATGAATGATAGCATCATCTATTTATAGATGGATTGACTTCATCGAGTTTTGATAAAAACAATGTTAACTCTAAGATCAGGTTTACAACCTGTACCTAGATCTCCTAGTCTATGTGTTTTAAATCAGTTAGACTAATTAAAGCACTTGCATTCATGTATCTTGTCCCTAAAAAATGGATTTGAAACAATTAAATATTCTATAAATAGAATACAATTTCTTTATCTGACATGGAAGTTAGATCCACTTTTTTCTCACTGCAACTAACTTTTAGTTATGTCTGTCATTCATGCTTGACTGTCCTTCAGTTTTGTTCTTTCAGTTGCACTTTAACTGTCTTGTTGGTTTTCACTGTATCTTTCATATCGGGTTCCTATGTTGGGTTCCACTTTATCTTTCCGTTGTTGTGATTTTGGTTTACACACTAATTTTAGTTGTCGGTTCTCTTTACACTTAGTCATCTTCGTTGATCTCTTAGTATCTGATCTTCGGTTTTCTCATGTCCTATCTTTTGGTGTATGCTTATCGAAACTATTGTTTGCATACTAATGGAAAATTAATGTCATCTGTTGAAATCTCCCTTATGGGCTGATAGGATAACACCTAATAAATATATTGGTAATTCATCTTATGTCTTGATATATGGAAAACAAGAAAGGCTTCTCATTTCCACAGAGCTGCCAGTATTAGACTTAGAAAAGCAACTAATGTTTTTTAAAGAGGCTGAACTAATGGGGGTAAGATATTGTCAATTGACGGAGCTAGAGAAAGTCATAGATAATGCAATGAAGAACTTGGAGTATCATCAGATTCAAACCAAGAAGTTATTTGAAAAGAAATAAAATCCTAGATTTTTTAGAGAAGGAGACCTAGTCCTAAGGTGGGATGAATTGAAGAACAAGCCAGGCAGACATACAAAATTTGATAGCATATGGAGTGGTCCATTCCTGATACAAGAGTGAAAAGAGAACAATGCATTCTAGATGATAAGCATCATAGGAGAATATCTTCCTATACTAGTGAATGGTATGCAAATCAAGTCTTGCTTTGAAGTATGACATCGTTGGTGCTCTGTTAGAATAGGTTTCCAGTGTTGAGTAAATTTCTCTTACACACATACATTTTTTGTTTAGGCTTTAAGCCTTGTGGGTATTTGATTTCCAGCTTTCAATAAGTGTTTTTTCAGAAAAACATGTTGTTTAGGCCAAGTCCTAATTCCATAAGCACTCATTGCATTACTCTAAAACATATCAGGCATATCCATTCTGAGAACACAACTATCATTCATGATAGGTGAGTTGATACCATCAACCATAAAATTGTTTGGTAATGAATACCTAGCTATTATAAACATTAGGGTTTTTTACTTGTATATTTAGGGTTTATTGCTAATGACTCACTACCCAATGGATATTAAAAGAAATTGGATTTCTATGTTTAGCAGGAAAACACCCCTGATAAACTACCACAAATGTTACTAAATTTCCTTCCACTGGTGAAATTTTTCATAGAGGTGGTTTAATAGTCCAAAGCATGTAGATTTTAATGAGCTCCCATGGGGGTTTGAGCTCAACATACCATTGGGGAATGCAATGCATTTATTAAAATGTTCTCACAATGCTCTAAGGGTTGAGACACAAATTTTTGGTCAAGTAGAACGTAGGTAAATTAGAAATAAAGCATGCTAAGGTGCATAGACAAATAAAATGTTATATTGGTTTATGCCACATTCTCTATGTGGATAACTTGTGACTTATTTTTAAACCCTATTGCACAAGTAAGTGGTATCCAAAAGGCAAGCACCTTTTGGTAGACGTTGATGTGATAAGTAGCCGTATGGAAGACAGGTTGACAGTCAAAGGTGTATTTTGTGGGCCTGAGTAAGGTGAGATAGGAGATGTAGTTGAATTATTTGATCTCATAATCTAACAGGATGATGTGAGTGAAACATAGTCAAATCATGAGATGATGACATATAGAGTTTAGGGGCCACCCTAAGAGGAGAATAGCAAAGCTAAGATGAGTTAACAAAGAAGACAGATGGCATCACATCGTGATCCCGCTGTTTGATAGACCAAGGATTAGAAATTTCATGAGATTTCCAGATGATGCCACGTAGTAGAGTGGGGCCGGTTGACCAAGTGAGAAAATGATTCCATATAGCTAGTCTGCGTCAGACAAAGAGGACATGTGGTGGCTCGTCAGTATTGCATGATCCTAGTAACAAGAGAAGAGAAATCCTACAGGATAGCAAGGTCATGACACGTGGTGAATCATGCTAGTGAGATAGATGAATGAGAAGAACAAGTGTCACAAGGTCATGATCCCATGATTTGAAACAAAAAAGAGGATGAGGATTGCGAGATAGCAAGAAGATGATGCGTGATAGTTTATTGGTGAAGAGAAGTGGGATACGCAAATAGTTGGAAGGAGCTCATGATCCTACAGTCTTAAACATAGGTAGATGACAAGGATCACAAGATAATAGGAGATTTATGTGTACCTATACCATCAAGACAAACAAACTGGGGCCAATGATACTGATGGTAGAAGGTCATGATCTCGCGCTCTAACACAAGAAGAGAGAGAGAAGGATCATGAGATAATGGGATATTTCCATGTGTCTGAGATATCATAAAGGTAAAGAGGGGTCAGCCAGACAAGTTCCATAAGGTTGTGATCATGCAGTTTGAAAAACCAAGGAGAGAAAAAGACCGTGGTATAATGACAAGGTGCCACATAGAGAGGTAGGCTCAGAGGTAGATTAACCCAAGGTAAAAAGGGAGGCAATAAGAGAGTGGTATGCGATAGTTCACAAGATTGAAGAAAGTAGAGTAATGAACTGATAGATAAAATGGTGCTCGTAATGCTGCCAAGAAAGGTGCAATGTGGTTAAAACCCATGGGATTACGGGATGGTGTCGTGTTTCCCGATAGAGGTAGGAGCCAAAGTGGTGAAAAAAGAGATAAAGAGGACCACATGCCAAATCAGATGAATCCATGTAGTCTGATGGTGGGGTCAAGGTAGAAAATAAAGCCATACACTCTACCTAATGTAGAGGGAAATATTGGCTACGTCATAGAAAAGGTTGTTGACTAGTCAATAAGAACATTAAATTTTTGTTAGATGTAATGAAAGGTATTCAACTAAAGCAAAGAGGTCATTTTAACTTTTATTAAAACAACCGTGAAAGTGGCGAGGTCTATTCTTTGTGCATGTAGAGGGTCGAAAAGGTTTTAATCAAATTGTGTCAATATTTCAAATAGTCTCTTTTTGCATGCTTCTCACAATGGGTCAGACACTAAGTTCCAAATAGTAAAAGGGCACCTCGACTCCAGTTCAAAGAAAAAATGACTTAGTCGGCACAAAAGTTGAAGAAGATGATAGAGGTGGAACTAATGTTTTGCATGAATTTTTGGCTAGAGATATAAATAAAATCCTCAATCCTTCTTCCTTGTAGAGTTAAAACTCTTCATCCCTTAGTGAATCAGAGAGTTCATGTCTAGTTCATATGATATAAAGCTTTGAAATTGGGGCTAGTTGGTTTCCTTTAAATGCGAGTTTAGTTTCAGAGTTAAGGGTTCCCACATTTTTGGAATGATAGTAGAAGTGATTGCTTTTTGATCCTCTAGTTTTCTCTAAAGTTGGAAGCCATTGTAATTGGTATTTGTAGCAAATTCCTTTGGAGTATTGAATAAAAAATCAGATTTTTTACAAACCTCCTTTGAATCCACTTATTTGTATGCAATTTTGGATTTGATCTTTGCTTGTAGTGTATTCATCCATTGGATACTGCAAGTCTATCTTTCTGTTGTGCATCTTTGAGTGAGCAATATTAACACTTGCATAGATTATAACACTTGTAGTGTATTCATCCATTGGATACTGCAAGTCTATCTTTCTGTTGTGCATCTTTGAGTGAGAAATATTAACACTTGCATAGATTATAAGCTATGTTTCCTCAAGAGTTTCTCCATAAGTTGGTTAAGTGTGAATATTATTCATCCTCTTGACCTATTGTCGATTAGAAACTAAGAAACCTCCTAATAAAGAATTGATATGCAAGTTGTTTAATGATAAAACATGTGTCATATGTTTCAAACTTGTCTTCTCTTCAAGGACTCCATTGTGATCAAAGCTTCATCCTAGTTACTTAAACCTTGGTGTATCACCTTTTAGATTAATTTTATGCAAGTTTATCTTTCTGCATCCTTTTTCTCTTATCCTCCGTAGTTCATTTTTGATTCAAGGAACATCATAGGTGATATATCAAACATGAACCAGCCAAGAATCAAGTGATTCACAACATAAATAGGAAATCCCACCACCTAGCAGTGTTTCCATGTTGTCTTGGATTCCTCAATCCTAGCCTTCAAAGAAAGGTTGAGGAGGGTGCAATTTTAGGTCTCAACAATTACCTTTTGGTTTCTCTTGTGAAGGAGGATGAAAATGGAAAGGAGGAAGGACCATCATCGGACGAGGTTCAATATTTTTAAATAGATTGTTGAGGATGAGATTCCACTCAATGAACTATGCCTTGAAGCATTTTTTTGACTTTCCTTCTAGCATTTTGACTTTCCAAATAATGCCTTGTAGATGATAGTTTAGATTTTCCTAGCTCAAAAACTTAGAAAGTTGACTTGTACCTAGGATGTCGCCATGTTACCAAGAAGTAAAATTATACCCATAAATTTGAATTGTACCTAAAAATTTAACTTCTACCTAGAAAGTTGACATGTTCCTAAAAATTTGACATGTTACCAAAGTCTACATCTTCCAATTTTCATATAAAGATTGATTGATGTACATGTGATTCATATTTTGATACTATTATGCTGATCTATGATTGAAGGACCTTCTAACTATATGAGAGTATGCTGGCATAAAGGCCATTACATAATTCTAGGCAAAATTTGATAGTCTGAGTCCTAAGGAGCTTTCATTTTTGTGATATGTCAGATTATATTGGGTGTACCATATTCCTTATATGAGATATCACCATCGTATGCTGATGGAACTAATGGAGAGATCAGATGAGAATAGCTCCACTTTCCATCTACCTACAAGGGAGATAGTAGTTACACTTGAGGATATATACCACCTCTGGTAGTTACCTATTTGAGGGAGGATACTGAGATGGAAAATATCATAGAAATATGCCAATATAGAGAGAGATCAGATATACTATTTTGGGTGTAGTCCTCTTCATGCACATAGTGATCACATATCCCTAGATGGACTGATGTATGCATCCAAATACATTACCTTGAGAAAAGAATCATGGGGTGTCACAAGTCACCAAGGATGTAATAAGGCCCCAAGGACCATTTGGGAATTTTTTATAAAGGTTTGGACCCTTTTGTGACACCATTGGTCTTGATAGACAATTATAAGCCTTCTTTGTCAAACTTGGTCAATGGGTCATTAGTAGTCTAGGAAAGGGTAGTATAGGTCAGGAAATTAAATACTACTAATTTAATTTAAAATCATGGAGGCTTTGACCATGAAGATTTTTTCCCCAAGGAGGTATGACAATTAAATGAGTAGGCATCTCTATGTGTCTGGTTAGGACTAAAGAGAAAATGTATTTGTAGAATAGATTAAGAGTGGATTAGGACCAAAATAACGGTAGAAATAATAGTTTTAAGGGTAGGTAGACATGACCAAGGTATTTTTTTATAGAGATCAAGCAAAAAAAGAGGGGTTGTTTTGGATAATAGGGCTAATTACTCAATTAGGCTTACTCGGATAGTGATATATTAGGACATCTGAGAGTGATATCCAATATAATCATCAAGGTATGTTGTGCAAGGCCCAAAAGGGTATGAAGAAGTGAAATTTTTTTGTTTTCTTAAATTTGGACTATTTTGGAGTTGAGGAAAAAAAACCTCTAAGGAACGACAAGTAGTGAACTAGGTCCTTACAAGCCTAATACAAGAAGGATTTTTAAGGAAACCAATTGGTGGGTGTTTAGATTTTATTTGGGTACCTAGAAGCATGAATAAGGTGAATATGAAACCTAATCCACCCTCTACAACTTTTTGAATAGTTTATCCCATATGTTTATGGATTTGGCCAAGGCTGACTAGTGACATCAAGGGATGAATTTGATGTGAGAAGTTGTATTAAGGAATGGTTTTTATTTATTTTAGATGATTGGTTATCTTAAGAAAAAGAGTTTCCTTATGATTTTATAGTAGTTGTGGGTTGGGTTTGATACCTTACCTTACCCTATGGCTTAACTTATCGATTGCTATTGTAGTTGCAAAATATTACAGAGGAACCAAATTTTATACTCCCCTAACACATGTGGTTCGAAGAATGGAGAGTCATTGTTTTGTATATTCGTGGGAGGGATTATGCTTTCCCATTTTTACTATGAGTTGGGGAAGTTTGTATGATACCAGCAATGGATCTTTTCTAACTGTACTATGTTATAGTTATGGATGTTCGAGCACATCACATTTACATGACCAGTAGGTTTTCAAATGGAGGTATATGGAAAAAATACACATGCGTTTGATTATCCATTGAGTACTCATTGGTGGTGGGGTGATATTATATAATATAGACTTACCATTGATCAATTGTAGGTAATCAATATTATATGGAGACCATAAATATTGAGCCCTTCCTGCAGTCTGGACAGACACTAACCATTAGTTAAGATGCATGCAAAGAGAGTATTGAAGGGAGGAAACAAATATATCATTGTGCCTTTCTATTTTGATAGGGTGATAAGAAAATTTGGCTTCCCATTAGGTGTTCCTTGACTAGTGCTGATCTAATCACATACACATAGGTTTAATCAGAGGCTTGGAGCCATACCGAGGTACACACTCGATGATATAAAAATCATAGATTTAGAGGAAAAGGAGAGGAGAGATATAATTGAGCCACATACTATTGGTAATGTAGGTGTGATAAGAGAATATCACTACTATACTTGTATACATAGGGTTAGACTTATATTTTTGAGAAACTATCGTAAATGAGACTTGAGGCCATGCCATAGACAAGACCATGTGGTAGCCAAAGATGAGGAGGATGAGGAAAAAGAGTATGAGTGGGTAGAAAATGAGTATGCTAGAGAAATTTTAGAGGAGATCACGCGACTAGGTGACCAAGCCTTTTTAACATATGACTTAAGTGAACTTCCAAAAAGCAATGTCAAAATAGAAATGAGATAAACGATTAAGGGTTTTTCTCAATTTTGCCTAATAAAAAGACCTAGGGTTTTGAGGCTTTGCAATATTTCATTGGTTCTGACCTAAAATCCTAAAGATTTCAACAGAGAGAAGACATAAACTAAGAGACTTCTGCTTTTAGGCAAGAAACAAGCATGGGGACCACAAAAATCTTGGCAAAGAGACTAGAACTGGGAATACAACCAATAGTGGCTCTAATGAGGATTGGCTAAACATAGTTTATGGCAAAGAACCATAGAATCTCTGGTTGTAGACTACAACAAAAAATGGAGCAGAACACCAAAAATAGAAAGGGAATTATTCACAAAAACAACAAACAGGGAAAGGAAATATTTACATATGGTACATATTTACTTGTGCACTGCTTTGATTTTTACTCAAAGAAAGGCTTTAAAAAT
Organism: Thuja plicata; assembly: GCA_018584345.1. Lineage (NCBI taxonomy): Eukaryota > Viridiplantae > Streptophyta > Pinopsida > Cupressales > Cupressaceae > Thuja > Thuja plicata. The sequence goes on from MU226946.1 coordinate 2,182,170, forward strand.
TTCCCATGCACAGGCAACTCAAAACTTTCTCCCTCCATATTTTTTAACAAATATGAGTCTTTGCCAAAATTTTCTAAAATAATATAAGGTCCTAGCCATAAAGACTCAAATTTCTTGTGCTTACCTTTGTCCTCTGCCCTTGCATTCCATTGTAAAACCAAGTCACCAGCTTGGAACTTTCTCTTAGTAGCCCTTTTGTCAAACAGATACTTCATCTTTTGTTGTAACTTTATGTTCTCTCTCTGACTATTTCTCCTTGTTTCATCCAATTCTATCAACTATATCATCCTGTCTTGCATCTTGTCAGAGACATCTAAATGTTCTTCTTGTATGAATTGGTAAACAGGTAATAGATTATTAATTGGAAATCTTGCTTGTAAACCATATACTAACTCAAAAGGAGACTTACCAGTTGCCTTCTTGAGTGTTATCCTATCAGCCCAAAGAGCTAGTTTCAATTTTGTGTGTCATGTTCTCTTATTTTGCTCCAGAGTCCTCTTTAGTATCTTCAATATGCTTTTATTGCTAGACTCAGCTTTTCCATTAGCCTATGGGTGATATGGGGATGAATATGATATTATAATCCCATACCTTTCATAGAAAATTGTCATTTCTTCTAATCTGAAACTCATAGCATTATCCATTACTAATTTACTAGGCACACCAAACCTGGTTAAAATACTATCCATTAGAAACTCAGTAACCACCTTGCTTGTTTCTCTCCTTGTAGGGATAGATTCAATCCATTTAGTAAATTAATCAGTGGCCACCAATATCTAGCTATACCTTGCACTAGACTTCTCTTGAAATTCACCAATAAAATCAATCCCCCACATAGAAAAAGGAGCCTCAGTGCTCACTGGATTCAGCAACATAGCACCTACAAATTTCAATTTATTGTAAAACCTCTGACATGGTTCACATTTCTTGACATGTGTATAAGTATCTTTGAACACGGTAGGCCAATAATACCCTGCCCTCAAAATCTTATGGGCAGTGGTTTTAGCAGAAAAGTGACCTACACATTCCCCTTCATGCATCTCAATCAGGACCTTCTCAGCTTGGTATTTTTCAAGGCACAATAATAGTACACCATTCTTATCTTTCCAAAACAAATCTCCTTGGATCAGAATATACTTTTGAGTTTTCAATTTCAGACTCCTCTTCTGATTTTCAGACAAATGATCAGGGCATTTAGCATTTTTGAGAAAGAAAACAATATCTGCATAATATGGTTGCCTTTGTATACTGGTAATGGTTTGGTCATGTATTTTTGCCTAGTTCAGCTATACTAAATCTAGGTTCTCTTCTGTCATAAGCTTTGCCAAGCCCTATCCTCTTATTAATTTGGTGATATTGATTTCAAGATTGAATTCTTGAATTCTTGTAATCCACTTGCACCTCTTACCAATTACCTTTGACTATGTAAGGATATCTTTCACTGCTGAATGAGGAACAAAAGCCTGTACTTTAGCATAAACCAAGTAGGGCCTAAAAGACTTCACAGCCTTTACCAATGCATAAGCCTTCTTTTCCATTATTTCATATTTAAGCTCTACAACCTGCAAGGATCTACTATAAAAAGCTATGGGATGTTCAAATCCCTGCTCATCCTTCTGAAGCAATGGTAGCAATTGTATGAAATGATGCAAATGAAAACAAAGAGAAAGGCTTAGTATAATCTAGAGATTTCAAAACTGGAGCCTCTTGCATAGCATTTTTTATTCTTTCAAATTCTTGTTGAGCTTGTTGATTCCAAACAAACTTAGCATCTTTCTTTAGTAACTTTACAATGCGTTTAACAATTTCTGCAAAATTTACTATAAATCTTCTGACAAAATTTATCTTTCCTAAAAAGGATTGCACACCTTTTAAATTCTTTGGAACAATCACTTTTTGAATTGCTTCCACTCTCTCGGGGTCTATCCTTACCCCTTCCCTAGACACTATATGTCCAATCAACTTCCCCTCTTTGACTACAAAATTACACTTCTTGGGATTTAGTGAAACACCATATTCCAATGCTTTGTTAAAAATCTTACCCAAGTGATCACAGTGATCAATAGCCCTTTTGGAATATGTAGTCAAGTCATCTTGATAAATAACCATGAATAGATCTATGAATTCCTTGAAAGAAACATCCATGGCCCTCTGAAAAGTTGCCCCTACATTTATTAATCCAAAAGGCATTCTGATATACACATATGTTCCCCATGGAGTAGTAAATGCAGTTTTATACTGCTCTGTTTCTTTAACTAAAACCTGGTTGTAACCTGAAAAACCATCCATCATGGACAACAATTTACAACCAGTCACCTTATGCAACATTGCTTCCATATTGGGCAGTGAATAGTTATCTTTTAATGAAGCAATATTGAGGTTTCTGAAATCAACCCATAATCTGATGTCAGCATTTTTCTTTCTAACTAGTACTAAATTTGATACCCATGTTGAATGTCTAATGGGCTTGATTATCCCAATGTCCTTGAGTTTCATCAACTCTTGCTACATCTTGGGAGCCAACAAGGGGTTAATAGGCCTCTATTTCTACCTAAATGGATTTACATCTGATTTCAAAGGAATTTCATGCTAAAAAAGGTCATCTCTATATGCTTTCAAGTTGTCATATGACCAAGCAAAGACATGTTTGCATTTTCTCAGTATCTTGATAAGATTTATTCTTACATGATAGTCCAAACCCTTTCCAATATAAGCTATTTGAGGATTATTCTCAGATCCTAAATTTATTTCTTCTAGATCCTCAATATTGGCATTGCTGAACTTTGATGTATCATTTTGCTGACTTATAAACAATGCCTCAAGTTCAACCAAACCCCTAGGAATATGATTAGAACTTAACTGGACAACTTCATTTCCAAAGATATAATCTTTTCCATCATCATGTTCCAGTAAGGAACTACAATCTATACTTTGGTTCTCATAATGATCTAAACATTGCATGAACCTCAAAACATCTTGATCATCCTGGAACACCTGCCAGTTGTATATGTTGTCTGGAACAACTGGTCTTGTTTTGACTTCTAGTATTGATACTCCATGTAAGGTCAAATCATCATTTTTCAAAGCAACATTTGCTAGAAAATCAGCCATAATATTTTTTGAC
>MU226946.1:2209849-2227186 GCA_018584345.1 Thuja plicata
TATATATATATATATATATATACATACATACATATACAAAATTTAATAAATATATGTTTGTTTATATATATAAATCTAAGCTTGTACCAAGATTTATTTAAGTATGTCTTTTTTGTACCATATAATTAAAATACTCTAGAAACTATCCTTCGCCCTATTTTACGAAAGAGAACCAGAAACTTCTGGGCACCGTCCCATAACTTGTTTTACTCTGTTATCTAGCGAGCCTTCTATCTTCTCATTCCTATCCCATAGGAACAACATTACTTTCATAGATACATTCTCTAAGCGTTTCTATTTTAGGATATTGTTTTAGCCTGTATTTACATACTGGGACACTTCACTTATGTTCCAAATCCTAGAGGCATTTCTGCCCTAAATCAGTTCTATGTCAGACTTTCATACTACATAGATTCCATGTGATAAACTTACAATTTACATTTTACACAGACAAGTATCACTAAGATAACCAAAAAACTAACTCCACAATCTGAAGAAAAGACTATTAATCCATCTATTTAATTTTTGTACAATTTAACATGGCATATCAACCAAAACTTAAGAATTTAACAGTAAACATAAAGATTTATCACCAACACCCATACTAGTAAATTTTTTTAATACAAATTGTATATATATTATATTAGAAACTATTACTTATAAACAAAGTACTATATCGTCTTTTTCCACAACCCTACACCATATTTCTCTGAAATGTCTTGCTTAAATTTTTTTGATACTTTGTTTATTACCCTATCTTCTAGTCATACTATTAACCAAAAAAAACCCTAGAATCTCACTGCTACTTCATATCTAGTCCTTATGAATCAAGTCACAGCTCCATTCACCTTCACATTTTTTAACAATTATAATGGCCACATCCTCCTCTGTCGATTCCTTAATCTATTTTGAGCATTTATTCATGGATGGAGCCACAATGCAGAAGTTCTCCATCTTCATGTTTTCTAGTACTTCCTAGATTTTGTAACCCTCATCTCACCAATACTTGAGGAGAAAATCTTTATCCATGTCCTCTTTCAGTAGTTGTTTAAATAGGAAGTCCAAATTTCTTCTCATCTCAGGCCAGTGAGCATCAAAAACCTTTTCATCTTTGATAATAAACATTGGCACCCTCTGACAATTTGGGATATATTTTAACTTTTCTTTTTCCATTTGCATTGTTGTCTCTGAAAATGACACCGCCAGCTGGTTTCTAATGCAATGTACCATATTCTCTAGACCACCCAAAATGTCATCTACAAAGTTTATCTGTGTGACTTCCATAATTTTGATTTTCTTAAAGCCTGCAAAGGTCACCAAAGCTATAAAAAGACCCAAAATATTACCATTGGTGTGAAATGTGAAGGAATTATCAAATTGGTCATCCCCCACACCCTTTTCCAATACTCTTCTTCCAGCTTCTGGGATGGGATTAAGAATCTTATTCCGCCTCTCATGTTTGTTGGAGCTAGGAAATGCCATGGCTCGATTATCACTAAGCACATACATAATGAGCTTGGATTCCATCCCTCCTTAAACCTGGCCTTCAAAACTAATTCTTTCCTTGCTATCTCTTGATAATGATAATAAAGCATACTACTTCTTTCTTATATAGGAAACACGGAGCATACTGTTCGAAAGATTGCTACAATGTAGACAATTATTATTTTGTCATTGATGTCAAATCTTAATTGGTGAGACTATTGCTATATGTTTTAGTACCATATCTATTGATTAATAAATATTTGAAGAATAGGATAACAAGAAGACAGAGGAAAAGGTTGAGTTATACGTATACACTAGGGTACTTGATCATTTGGCACTTTGGCAAAGTGATATGCTGTTATCTTTCACTGACATTTCACTGGAAGGTTGATGTCAAGAAAAGCAAAGTTGATGCCGAGCAAAGTGAAAGGTGATGCCAAGAAAAGAAAAGATGATGTCGAGCACCAGTGAAATGTCGAGGGAGACAGAGAAAGCTGAACAATAGTATTTTAGTAATTGATGAGATTTGAGATCTCTGGCCGATAATTAAGATTGGTCCACACTCATTTAATGCACGGGAAACCATTATTAGCGTATGGATTCAATGTTTAATTAATAATTTTATTGGAGAGGTAAATAAATGTAATGATGGATGGATCCGTTGGATCTGACCTAACCTAAGATCTATGATCTTGATTAGGCAGAAAAACATCTAGCTAACCTAGATGAAGAGGTATAATATAACATACAGAGGTTATTGTCATGGTATCCAAGTGTAAGGAGAAGTTCTATGCAAGAGTATTTCATGGTTAATTGACTAATTTCCAAGACCTAGCAAAGAAGGTTGAGCGGAGAAGCAGAGAGAGATTGCTTGATGGATTTCCAAGTAGATCTGAAGTTTGAGATGAAAATGGAAGCCACTCAGTGAATTAGCATTAGAGTTTATATTGGATCTAGATTTGCAAAGTAAGTTGTACATGTATTAGATCACACCTGCTGATTACTTTCTAACCATTGTATTAGTTCAATTCCTTTAACTAGGTTAACCTAACAGTCATTGTATAAATCCTTTAAAAAAGGTGACATTCAGATTGGAATGTTCTAAGTCCTCTAACAAGGCCACTCCTGACAGGGTGATTAAATCCTTTAACCAGGTCACATTTGACAGTGTGTTTTGTAACCTTTAACAGGGTTGGCTCCTAACAAAGCTCACTTTAGAAGAGTGAAATTTTGGTAGCATGTTACTGGTGATTTTTCTCATATTGGGTTTCCCCATTAAATCATGGTGTCAAAATGTGTGAATGTTTATGTTGTGTTTTACTGTTAAGTTTCTGTAAGCTTATTTCATTAGTACAGTAAACTGCACAGCTTTGTTGTTTATTGTTGTTGAGCAGATCTGAGTTTTTGAAGTGGTATAAAGTTTTATATGGGCACATCTGGACCTAGGGATAACTGATTCATTACCCCTCCTAGTTATTCTAAATTCATTCTAACAATTGGTATCAGAGACAGGTTCTCTTGAAATAGTTTGAAGGTATTTGGAGATAAAGATCAAGATTTATAAAAGGGATGGACCGAAGATTAACAAGGACAACTTTTCAGCATGGAAAATTTTGATGAAACTTCACTTGGATGGTATTGGTGATTCTTCTAAATGACATAGTGAACAAGAATATGTAACCCCTACTATAGTTTTGAATGGTGCACAATTAAGAGAAAAGCATGAACATAATCAAGCAATGTTGGAACTTGCATCATCCCTGAACTATCATGAATTTGAGGACATCAAGGACTATACAAGCGCAAAGAAGATGTGGGATTCCCTTGAAACCATTTATGGAGGTAATATGAATGTACTAAGAGCCAAATATGAAAGCTTGAGAGGTAAGTTTGATGATTTAAAAATTCAAGAAGGAGAAAATATAGTGCAATATTATGATAGGATAAAGGAAGTTGTAAATGCTATTAGAGGAGCTAAGGGAACCATTGATGATAACACTATCATGAGAAAGGTATTGAGAACACTTCTTCCTATTTTTTCTATTAGAGTATCTACAATTCAAGAACTGAGATGTACTCCTAACAACAATTTGACTCTGGAAATTTTGGTAGGCAGACTTACTGCATTTGAGATGTCAAATTTTAATAACTATACTCCACAAACTATTGAATCTGCATTCAAGTCAAAGATGGTCATCAACAAATCAACGAAATAAAAGAAATGTGTGAGTAGTGACAGTGACACTTTAGATGATGATCTAGAAGAGCTTGAGGCACTTATGGAAAGGAGACTATCTAGAGGAAAAATAAAATTTAGAGGTAAAGTTTCTACTATTTGTTTTTCTTGTAACAAAGTTGGTCATATTGCTACTAGATGTCCCGATAAGAATGAGAAAGATGAAAGAAGAGACAATAAGTACAAAGATAGAAAGGATGACCAAGACTACAGAAAGTACAAGGATTACAAAGACAAAGGTAAGACATCTTGTTATATAGCTGAAGAAGCCTCTGCTAGTGAATCTGATAAATCTGATGAAAATTATATAGAAGTTGTGTATGTTGCAATGAAAGATGATCCTGATGATGATGAGAAAACTACACTAATTTCTTATATGACTAAAGGTGATTATTGGATTATTGACAGTGGTTCTTCACATCACATGACTGGTAATAAGGACAAATTTGAAACCTTAGATCAATGTAAAGGTGGATATGTTAAGTTTGGTAATGATACACCTTGTAGAGTTAAAGGGAAAGGATCAATTCAACTGACTGACAAGATTAGATGTGATGATGTGTATTGGGTTGATGATCTTAAGTATAACTTGTTGAGTGTTGCACATCTGAACACTTATGGTTAAAAAGTTGAATTCCATCACAAGAAAGTAAAGATCTATGATGCTAATAGAGAATTAGTTGGAAGTGGTGAGCAGACTAGAGATAACTTATTTTATCTAGACTTAGCTGAAGAGACATGCTTGTTTGCATAATATAATGATGATTGGTTATGGCATAAGAGGCTATGTCATATTAAATTTGATAATTTGGTAAGCATTAGTAAATTGAAAAAGGTTAGAGGGATGCCTAAGTTAAAGAAACCTGAGAATGCAATGTGTAGGAAATGTCAATTGGGCAAAATGATTAAATATAGCTTTAAGAGAAAAACTCATACTTCTGAGAATATTTTGGAATTGGTTCATACTGACCTTTGTGGACCTATTGGTGAGAAAAGTTACTACAGAGAGAAATATTTTATTCTATTTGTAGATGACTACTCTATGATGATGATTGTTATGTTTCTTAAAGAAAAATCTGATGCATTTAAGTTATTTAAGTGGTACTTGGCAAAAGTTGAAAAGGAAATAGGTAAGAGTCTGAAATATCTGAGATCTGACAGATGAGGTGAGTTCATTTCTAATGAGTTTAACATGTTCTGCAATGACCGAGGGATAAAAATATAGATGTCTGCACTGAGGACACCACCATAGAATGGTATAGTTGAAAGAAGAAATCGATCTATCATGGATTATGCCAGAACATTAATGATGGAGAAAAATGTTGCATAGAAATATTACAGAGAAGTTGTAAGTACAATAGTTTATACCTTGAATAGAGTACAAATCAAGAAAGGTGCAAATGCTACACCTTATGAACTATGGTATGGGTATGCACCTGCTGTAAGCTATTTTCAAGTCTTTGGGAGTAGATGTTTTATACTTAAGGATAATAGAAATGGTAAACTTGATGCTAAAGGAGAAGAAGACATATTTCTTGGATATTCTACTAAGATTAAAGCATACAAGTGCTTTAATTCTAACACTAATAAAACTGTGGAAAGTGCAAATGTTAGAATTGATTAATATGCAAAGAGAAATGAAGTTGTAAGCATGATTGAGCCTGAAATTTACAAATCATTCACTTATCCTAAAGAGGAGGATTCTAACGAAACTAAAAATGAAGTTGGCGAGCAACAGTCCGCACCTACCGAGACACAAAATGAAATTGATGGGTAACAGGAGGTGACTTCCAAGCTATCTGATGGAGATGTCGAGTCTCAATTTCAACCTCAACTAAACATGAATGATCAAACTAAAGCTGAGAAAGAGCCCACTTTGGCAAAATACATGAGAAGACACCATAAAGCTTATCAAATCATAGGAGCAAAGGATTCTATAGTTATGACAAGAATAAAATTAAGAAAAGACACATGTTTGTGATGTGATTTTGAGCCTAAGATAGTAAAAGATGCTTTAGACAATGAAGACTGGATTCAAGCCACGAATGAATAGATAGACCAGATAGAAAAGTACAAGACATGGACACTAGTACCAAGGCCCAACAACAAAAAATGTAATTGGTACTAAGTGGGTATTTAGAAACAAGATGAATGAAAATGGAGAGGTAACAAGAAATAAAGCAAGACTGGTATGCAAAGGTTATTCACAAGATGAAGGAATTGACTATGGAGAGCCATTTTCCCCAGTTGCAAGATTGGAAGGTGTAAGAAATCTACTTGCATATGCAACCTACAAAGGATTTAAAGTCTATCAAATGGATGTGAAGTCAAAATTTCTAAATGGGATATTAGAAGAGGAAGTATATATTGAACAAGCTAATGGATTTGTTGACCCAAGAAAGAGGAACATGGTTTGTAGACTGCACAAGGCATTGTAGGGACTGAAACAAGCACCTAGAGCATGGTATGAAAGATTGCACAATTATCTGATAAAGATTGGATTTGCAAGAACAAATGACAATACCAATCTGTATTTGAAAACAAAACAAGGTAAAGGAATTTTATTGGCTGAAATTTTTGTTGATGACATCATATTTAGTGGACAAGATATACTATGCAAAGCATTTGCAAAAGAGATGCAAACTAAATTTGAAATGTCTATGTTTGGTGAGATAAAATTCTTTGTTGGTTTACAAATACATCAAATGAAGAATGATATCTATCTTACTCAATCAAAATATGTCAAGGAGATATTGAAAAATTTTGGTATGGAAGATTCAAAACCAGTGAGTACACCCATGGCTACTGGACAAAAGTTGACAAAGAATGGTGATACAAAAGAGGTAAATCAAACACTCTACAGATCAATGATTGGTAAGCTGCAATATGTTGTACATAGTAGACCTGATATTGCATTAGCAGTTGGAATTGTTGCTAGATTTTTTTCTAATCCAAAAGAGACACATATAATGGCAGTAAAAATAATTCTGAGATATATGAAAGGTACAAAAGATTATGACTTATATTACAAAAGGAATGACAATTTTGAACTTAGAGTCTATACTGATTCAGACTTGGTTGGTAATGTGGATGATACAAAAAGCACCATAGGAGGAGCATTTCTTTTGGGGAAAAGATTAGTTTCCTGGACAAGAAATAAACAGAATTGCACCTCACAATTTACAGCTGAAGCCAAGTATGTGGTAGCAGCAGTTAATTGTTCAAACATTGTGTGGTTGAAGATACTACTGAAACATATGAAGGAAGAGATCATAGAACCAGTTGTCATATTTTTTGATAACATGAGCGCCATTAATATTTCTAAAAATCATGTAATTCACTCTAAGACAAAACATATAGCTATCAAGTATCATTACTTAAGGGAGCTAGTTCAAGACAAGGAAGTGAGACTAGAATATTTACATAATAAGGAATAGTTGGCAGACATATTTACAAAATCATTACCCAAGGATGCTCATGAGTATCTAAGTGGTAAACTGGGGGTGATTCCACTACCAGAGGCTAACTATTTCTGAATGGTACTGTTGCATGAAATATTTTAATCAGAACACTTGACACATTGATGCACAGTGAGTCGCATTTTTAGGATGCTGCCTAAAAACTATGAAGTAGAAGACAAGAACATAAAAGGAGATGAGTCATAAACAAATATGATAGGAACAACATGATACAAATATTAGAACAAGATGAATCTGCATAATAAAGATGTCAACATCTTTGGCATTTTTGTCAAAGAGGGAGATTATTGCTAAAACAAATTATTGATAAAAACAACAGATATTACTGAAAGATGAAGTTGAACAAGCAACATAATACATTTTAGTGTGATTATAGACACAAAGGGAATTAGAATGAAGCTAAAGACATTAATGAATATTTGTTCATATCAAGGAACACATGCACTTTTTGGATTGTATGGTAACTTTGGTTGGAAATTATTGTTTTACAGTTTAGTGTTTCCATAAATGCCAAAGAGGGAGATCATTGGAAAGCTTTCTACAATGTAGAAAATTGTTATTTTTTCATTGATGTCAAACCTTAACTGGTGAGACTATTGCTATATGGTTGAGTACCGTATCTATTGATTGATGAAAATTTGAAGAATAGGATAACAAGAAGACCGAGGAAAAGGTTGAGTTATGAGTATACACACAGGTACTTTATTGTTTGGCACTTTGGCAAAGTGATATGTTGTTTATCTTTCACTGATAGTTCACTGGAAGGTCGATGCGGAGAAAAGCAAAGTTGATGCCGAGAAAAGAAAAATGTGATGCCAAGCAAAGCAAAGATGATGTCGAGCGCCATTGAAATGCCAAGGGAGACAGAGAAAGCCGAGAAACATTATTTTAGTAATTGATTAGATTTGAGATCTCTGGCTAACATAGTTGATTTTATTGGGACATTTATTATTAATTAAGATTGTTCCAAACTCATTTAATGCATGGGAAACCGTTATTAGCGAATGGATTCAATGCTTAATTAATAATTGTATTGGAGAGGTAAATAAAATGTAATAATGGAAGGATCCGTTGGATTTGACCTAACCTAAGATCTATGATCTTGATTAAGTGGCAAAATATATATCCAACCTAGATGAAGAGGTATAATATAACCTACAGAGGTTATTGTCATGGTATCCAAGTGTAGGGAGAAGTTGTATGCAAGAGTATTGCATGGTTAATTGACTGATTGACAAGACCTAGCAAAGAAGGCTGAGTAGAGAAGCAGAGAGAGATTGCTTGATGGATTTCCAAGCAGATCTAATGTTTGAGATGAAAATGGAAGCCACTCAGTGAATTAGCATTAGAGATACAATTGGATCTGGATTTGCAAAGTAAGTTTTATGTATCAGATCACACCTACTGATTACTTTCTAACCATTGTATCAGTTCAAATCCTTTAACCAGGTTGACCTAACAATAATTGTATAAATCCTTTGAACAAGGTGACATTCAGATTGGAATGTTCTAAGTCCTCTAACAAGGCCACTCCTAACAAGGTGATTAAATCCTTTAACCAGGTCACATTTGACACTGTGTTTTGTAACCTTTAACAGGGTTGGCTCCTAATAGAGCTCACTTCAGAAGAGTGAAATTTTGGTAGCATGTTACTGGTGGTTTTTCCCATATTGGGTTTCCACGTTAAATCATGGTGTCAAAATGTGTGAATGTTTATGTTGTGTTTTACTGTCAAGTTTATGTAAGCTTATTTCACTAGTACAATAAACTACACACCTTTGTTGTTTATTACTGCCGAGCAGATCTGAGTTGTTGAAGTGGTATAAAGTTTTATATGGGCACATCTAGACCTAAGGATAACTGATTCACCCCCCTCTTAGTTATTCTAAATTCATTCTAGCACATACTAACTCTTTCTATCTAATAAAGAATACTACTTATTGTAATCCTGATTTATTTTAAAATCAACATCATGGAGCTTAAAAATTATTTACATGTGATTTAATTAAGACACAACTTTAATTAAATGCAAATTATGGTGATGTAACATGCATATGTAAATATATGATTATGAAATCTACCTAACCATGTTAATTAAACACCAATCTATCCAAACATATAAAATGAAGAGAAACGTGAAAGTATCTCTTTAAGGAATATCGTAACCAAATGATTAACATATTACGCATAAATTCAAAACCAAAATACATATATTTTTGTCAGGAATGAAGCAATACATGAAAATAGAAAAGGTTAATCTTAAACTACTAACACATATTCTCTAATGAAAATATAATGATTCACTAAAGAATCACATTGGAAGAAAAGGAGGAAGGGAAAGAGAGAGAAAAGGAAAGAAAGGGGAGAGTTAGGCATAATACCGATGCAAATGTATAGCATTTATGGATTCCCTGAGGGGTATACCGTCCATATAAGCTATCTTATATCTACCATAACCATAGAATTATGTTATGATGTATGCAATAAGACATTTAGGAATGCATTTTCCTCTATATTCAGATAGAGCATTAAGATTATTTTGATTTTCATAAATGACCAAACTTCCAACCGAGAAAGATTGTTCAGTCACCTTTTTATTATACTTCTTATTTAAGGATTTGTGATATTTTTGAATGTATTCAAGTGAATTAATTTTTTTTTCTCATCCAACATTTCAATTTTTTGAAGACATTTTTCTCTAAAAGTATCATTATCAATGATATCATTAAGGGAAACCCTTAGTGAACTTATTTCAAACTCCAAAGGCATGATTTTCTTTGCATCATAAACTAAATTGTAAAGGAGTTATTCTTATCGTGGTACAAAGTGTTGTCTTATGAGAACATAAAGTATATGTATGCCAATCCTTAGTGGTATTGTTAATAGTCTTCCTAATAATTTTCTCAATGATCTTGTTTGATACCTCAACTTGACCATTAGATTGAGGATAATAAGGAGTAGAAAAATGTTGTTTGATGCGATATTTGTCCTAGAAATTTGGTACTTACTTATTTTTGAAAGGAGTAACATTATTAGATATTATCATGGATGGACAAAAAAATCATGAAATGGTGTTTTCTAAGAGTAAATGTTATGCAGAGCATCATGGAATTCAACCAAACTTCTAGGATCTCTCTGATCAAATCAACCATTTCAACCAATTCATCAACAAATTCATCATATTAGAGACATATTCATTCACCAAACAACAAAAATATCATCTTCATCAAATAATATTCACAACAATCAATCCTTAAATAGGATCCAAAAGTTCTAAACATCCATTTCATGTTTCAAGAAATAATTAAAATACAAAGTAAATTCAATCAACAACTTCCAAATGCGTCCTAGTTGTGACAGTTTGTCAACACTGAATTCTTTTATTCACCATTTTCATTAGATGCCCCACCCCAGAAATCTCTTCAATGGTGTTATTTATATCGAGGTTTTATAAATCATATCCAGAATTTAGGGAAATCAAATGGTTCATTTAAAAGTCATGGTCTCTATTCCGAGACCCATTTTACTACTCCCAAAACATAGAATTTCATAAGCTCTTTCTACTAGGGCATTAAATATCTTTCAGAAAACAAAACCAAATGATAAAAAACCAATTTAATATGAAATATTTATGCATATAGTTTCATAATATGCAATCCGTTAAATTATCCAATGGTTAAATCATGATATAATCACATACCCTTGATTGTAACTCCATTGAAGACAGTTAAAACCCAGGTTCCACCAAAATCTTCATAACATTCACAAATCTAGATAAAAAAAACTCAAACCAAAAGGAAATGAAATTTAATTCACATATATTTCAAATTAATCCAAAAATATTTCTGAAATGCTTACATATGCATCCATACCAAACACTGCAATATGATTGTTTCTAGAGGATCTCAAATTTGCAATCAACAACTTTCACCAAAATGTCCATAACTTCTCTATTTATCAATGAAATAAATCCAAACCAAAAAAAGAGGGAATTTTATTCAATATAATTTATAATCCTACAATTTATACATGGATTCTAGGTCATACAAGTCTATACAAGGCCTAGAAACAACATTAAAAATAGTAAAACAAGTTAAAACAATAAGTTTGAATCCACCAAAATAGCTCCAAAATGTTTATCTCTTCTCACTCTTATTTGGAATGACCATTATAGTTATTTTATAGTTTTTTTTATAGTTTAAAACTACCCAACCATCTTTTAGACCAGTAATCCACTTCTTTACAACATATTAGCAACTTTAGCAACTTTTGAAAAGTTACATTTTACAAATTTTTATGCAACATTTGCATTTTTGCTATTTATGACTTAAAAACGTTAAAGAACCTTCCAAACATGGTTAAATAGATTAATAATGACTCATTACATCATACTTACCCTTCCATGGGTTTCTTTTACAATTTGACCCTATTGACGAAACTAGGACCTAGAAACATAAGTTTGACAATTATTGCAAATGGCTTGCATAACCTTTACAACTTTGATTGGACCACAACATAAAAATACATATTAATGATCTTTGGGACTTAAAATATTATACTATCTCTTGTTGACCTCCCGATATGCTTTTGTGCTAGATGCTCCTACACCATAATCCCGAGATTGAAAAAAATTCCAAGTCTCTTAGAAACGTGCTCTGTAGGAAACAAATGGACTCAAAATATCTAGCCTTCGCTTTGTCTTTGTTCATATTTTCATCTTGTTTTCATCTCTTTTCCTATTGTCTTTTCTTCACTCTTGGTGCCTCTTCTCTACCATATCTCTTTCCTTGTCAACTTTGTCTTCAAGGACACATGAATGTTCTTTTCATCTTCCTCTCTAGTGCCCCTGTCAGTGGATCATCCATGGTTACACTTCCTGGTGCCTTATCAATCATAGATCCATACTTATCTTGTTTCTCCAAACAACTCACATCTTGACTCACCTAGGAGTCCCATACTTCCTCTTTTTTTAGTCTCTTGGCAACCAAATGGACCACTCGTTGGCCTTGGACCTTCTCTTTACCCTTGACAGACTCCAGTGTCTATACAACCCAACCTTCATATGTAACTGGTGGATAACCACCAGCACCCAAAACAAATAACAAAACCATAAAGAAAAACCTCATGTTAGCCTAGATATTTTGTTGTGCTCTGATACCAATTTGATACAGAGCATCATGGAACTCAACCAAACTTCTAGAATCTATCTAATCCAATCAACCATTTCAACCAATTTATCAACAACTTCATCATATTAGAGGCATATTCAATCACCAAAAAAAACTCTAACCTTCATCAAATCACATTCACAATCATCAATCCTTAATTAGGATCCAAAAATTCTAAACATCCATTTCGTGTTTTAAGAAATAATTGAAATACAAAGTAAATTCAATCAACAATTTATAAATCTATCCTAGTTGTGACAGTTTGTTGACCCTCAATTCTATTATTCACGATTTTTTTAGACACCTCATTTGGTAAATTTTGTTCAGTGGGGTTATTTATAACCCTTGTTTAAAAATCATATCCAAAATTTAGGGAAATTCAAAAGTTGATTTAAGTTATGGTCTTTGTCCTGAGACCCATATTATTGTTCCCAAAACTCATAAATTCATAAGCTCTTCCTACTAGGGCATCAAATATCTTTAACAAAACAAAACCAAATGAGCCCAAACTAATTGAATATGAAACCTTTATGCATATAGTTTTAGAATATGTAATACTTTAAATTTTACAATGGTTAAATCATTATATAATAAAAAACCCTTGCTTGCAACTCCATTGAAGATAGTTTAAAACATTTTTTTACCAACATCTTCATAACTTTCACACATCTAAATAAAAGTGACTCAAACCAAAAGGAAATGAAAGGTTATTCACATATATTTCAAATGAATCCAGTTAGAGGTCCTAAATATTCCATATGCCACTGTACAAAATGCTGCAATAGGACTATTTCTAGAGGATCTCAAATCTGCAATCGACAACTTTCACCAAAACATCCATAAATTCTTGATTTATTAATGAAATAAATCCAAATGAAAACAAGAGGGAATATTATTAAATACAATTTCTAATAATATAACTTGTACATGGTTTCCAGGAAGTTCAAGTCCATACAAGGCCTGGAAACAACATAAAAAATAGTAAAACCAATCAAAACAATAAGTTTGAATGCACCAATATTGATCCAAAATGTATCCCTCTTCTCATTATTATTTGGAATGACTATTAAACTGATTTTGTATTTTTTTTTAATATTTACAACTACCAACCACCTTTTAGACCAATAATCACCTTCTTTACAACATATTAGCAACTTTTGAAAAGTTGCATTTTAAAAGTTTTTATGCAACATTTTCATTTTTTCACATATGAATTAAAACCTTGAAAGAAAATTCCAAACATTTTAAAACAAAATAATTATGACTCATTGCATCACATTTACCCTTCCAAAGGTTTCTTTTTACAAGTTGACTTTATTGACTAAAGTAGGACCTAGAAATATAACTTTGACAATTATTACAAATGGCTTGCACAACCTTTGCAACTTTGATTCAAGGTTCAAGTCCCCACAGGGTCGCTCTCTACTGTGGTTCTCAATGGAAATTTGTTACCTTGACCCTTGGTGAAATAATGGGGCTTCTTTCCTGTAGAGCTTACAACCAAGGTTCAACTTTCCATTAGTTAATCTATTGTAAATGACAAGGATTTCAAGTTTTTTTCACTGATTCTTTCCCAAATGAGTCTTCGAAATAGTTTTCAATAACTTATATAGTGGTCCTCCACTTTTGATTTAAAAAAATAATGATTCCAACAACACCAAAATATAGATTAATGATCTTTTGGACTCAAAACATAATACTATCTCATGTTGACCGCCTGATATGCTTGTGTGGTAGGTGCTCTTGCACCAAAATTACAAGTAATATAAATGGTAGTGTAACGAAGATGAAACACTTCTACCCACTTACTAAATAAATCTATAGTAGTAATAATGTAGGTATGTCTATGATAAGAAGGATGTGATATTTTTCCATGGAGATCAAAGCCCCAAAGGTTAAAAGGTTATGAAGCTAACTGAGAGCGGAGTTCATATGCAAGAGCATGGATTAGATTATTATGATTCAGACACTGAGAAAATTTCCTGATAAAAGAAAAATAATAGTGTTGTAACGCCCTGCCAGGGAACCCAAGAGGACTGAACATCTAATCTCTAAAGATGAAGTCAATTTTTTTAATTTTTTTTATAATAAAACTATTACAATGCACATATTAAAAACAATCGACACACATATGCTCACAAAATATGAATGCAACATAACTGAGATTTCCTAGTCCTCATAGGTTCCCTAACACTTCTACTCAAATAATATAAATTAATCTAATTACATTTACGAGTTTCATAATGAGTTACAAGTCTAACATATTTATAAACCTTCAGAATAAATGACTACTGTGTGATGAACATGTTTCAACGAGTAGTCACCAACATTTAATTTACCAACACAATCCATTCATCATAACTAACTAATGAAATTCATAACATCTATAAAGCATCTTATAAATTTAGCTTCGTATAGACATTAGGGTAAAGAATATCATGCATTATCACATACCCTACTACCTAGATGTACATTGTACTAGGTATATTTTAAGACACGAACTAAAATGTTCCTAACTCATTCTTAATATCAATCATAAGTTAACAATATGTGAATCAATTTATTGAGTTACTATCACAGGTTACACCAAACCAAAAGTGTATTGTACTTCTTTTTTATAAACTTATCTTAAAATTTGGCATCTCCTTTCACAATTATACAACTCTTCCACAATTGTAATTCCATTATCATTTATCATTCCTATAGACCTTCTTATTTAACAATAACATTTATCTTTGAAATAAACAAAATTGCATTCATAAACCAATCATTTCATAATATTCCTTTATAGTCAATTATATAAGAGAATGTACTTATCATAACAATATAAGCTAGGTCCTTATTCACAAAACAAGATAGAACTATAAGAATAACTTTTCATTCAAAAGATCACTTACTTTATTAAAAGATAGCATTAGAGGGAAATAAAAAACAAATTCCACATTATTTTAATATTTGTGACATATACAAGTAAGAGCATAAATTTTCCCTTCATTTCACCTAGAAATACCCATTCCCATTACATTGATTCACCCTTCATATATTTCATTAGATTACCCAACAAGGGATTTCAATAAATATATACATCAGAATTACAATTCACTGAAGTACATGATACAGAAGTAGAATCTTTGACAGCTTCCAAGCATGAATCCAAAGGCAATGTCATCCATGCAACCACGAACAGTACTTCGATAAGATTAACCACCCAACCATGTGGAACCATGTAGTTCCACTCCCCCATGCTAGGAGATAGAACCAAGGTCCACACAAGGCCCTATGAAATTTAAGGCTTCACAAAACAATAACTTAAAACAAATACAAGAAATAAAAAAATATCACTTAACAATACAAAAGGGTTAGGTTTCTAGCATACCCTCTAAGTGAGTGTCATCACATATCATGTTTATTGGGATCCTTCCTGGCAACCATGTAACCCCGGTCCCCCCCTTTATGAATAGGGATCCATCCTAGCAGTTACCAATGGTCCCGGTACTCCAGCAGGACTATGTGGGCATTATTATGTTTTGTTTCATTATCTTTTGTTTCCCCCCTTTCCCAAATTCATTTTTAGGTTATCAATTGTCACTAACCCATCCATAGGATCATCTGAAAACCACTTTAGGGTTCCAAAACCTATGGTGAGCCACTCACCTAAGGTACCTAGTCCCCTACCCAAAACATGACAAAAGAAATGCTATACTTTAAATTCTTTATTTTAGAGGTTTAGGAAACTCTCCACTATACTCAGACCATTAGGATGAGTCCTAAATTTGGCCATAAACAACATAAGAATAGTACAAGTATGTCACATACTCAAGACACCTTAAGTAAGACATTATGATCAAATTTAGGAAATAAAATGAACATAGAAGACAATAATCCCAAATGAAATAAACTATCAAAAGGAAGGGTGATAAACTGACATCCTAAACCTCCCAAAACTCAATAAAAATTAAATATGACTTTAATAATTATTCAAACATAAAATACAAATAGAATTAAAAACAACACAAGAAGACATAATCACTCCCAAAAATAGATAGTGACAAACTCATCAAGCCAACACATTAGATACATAGACTTAATTTCTTGATTTCATTACAAACGTTTTTAAACTACCTTACTTATCTATAGGTATGATCAATAATGGAGAAAACACAATAAAAAAAAATAATACTCCAATAAATAATATAGACATAGGAAAATTATTTCTATTTTTAGATTCTACTTGGAGTCCTCCAGAGAATTCCCTTAGTATTTGAGCAATTCCATAAACCTTAAAGCTTTCTAAATTTCTACTTGTTGTCCTCCTAGATATACCCACACATAGAGATCTATAACTTTTGAACCACAACATAATTATTTGATCTCTCAGGTGTGAAGTGGAACAATTAGGTTATTACCAATATATCTAAAACTTAGCAAGATCCAACGGTGGGTTAGGGAAATATGGCCTCCGCAATAGGACTATATTTTTTTCTTGCAGCAACCATTTCTTTATTTTCTCAGAAAATAAAAACTCTATCCTCCTCCTCAATTCTTGAGTAAATGATATCCTTTTCACATTGCCAATCCTATTCTCAGAATCTCCCCAAAACCAGGTCCCCCCTCATAAAATATTTTACATTATACATATAGACAACTATATGGTTGGAGGAGTTGCTTTACAAGAAGCAACTTCTCCAACTTTCATAGTTCGTTTCAAATTAAATCAATTATTCCCATGAATGATAGGTTACAAATTTAATTATTTATTAACTCAAATAATATTATGAAGTAATCAATTATACCAATTATAAGAAACATGATCAAGTAACTCACATAACCCAATGGTAACTAGCTAGCCTTACTCTTAGAAGGTCTTGAGTTTGAATCTCCTAGAAAGCTAGTTTTACCAATTAGGCATAATTATTTTAGTTCTTCTATTATTATTTATTTATTTTATCTCAATACAATGTTTACATCA
>MU226946.1:2257058-2283091 GCA_018584345.1 Thuja plicata
TTGTGCGGATTTCGCACCCCTCAGGTGATTTTCCGCAAGCTTAGTTATAGTAAGGTGGGCCCGATGTTTTAAAAGGGAATATTATTGTTTTAAGAGATCAAATAAAGCATGTGCTTTAAGTGGAGAACTCCTTTTCCCATTTTCCACAAGGAGAAGCACTTTTCTAGTTTTCCACCAAAGAGAAGTCAAGCTGCAAATTTCCGCCAGGAGAAGCACTTTTCCCATTTTCCGCGAAGAGAAGCACTTTTCTAGTTTTTTGCCAAAGAGAAGTCAAGTTGCAAATTTCCGCTAGAGAAGCACTTTTCCAATTCTCCGCAGTGGAGAAGTACTTTTCTAATTTTCCACAATAGTGCTCGTGGATGGTCCAAGCGGGATATCCAAAATCAGGTGCGCCGCAGCCATTAGCGCACTCAGTTTACCAAAACCCACCGTTTCATATCTTGCAGTGCAGAAAAATGATGTTTCGACTCCATGGCCCAATGGATTCAGCTCGATAATGCTGGCTGAAGATGAAGAGTTTCATATTCATAATGACTGTTCAAGTTCTCAGATTTGAAAAGTCTTTCTCTTTATATTCTGTCTCTTTGTATTCGAGGAAGAGGGAAGGTCATTGGCTCTTAGAACCTAATGTATTGTAAAGGCTATAAATTCTGAAGAGAAATCAATATACAGGGTCGGCAAACTTGTTAATGAAGCAGGGTGATTCTATTTAAAAAAGATGAATTCCTGTTTGTTGTTCCATTTCCATAGTCTATTTGCATGGTGAATAAAAAGAACAGTTATAAGTGAAACTACTTTTTCTTAATGAATGCCATTTCATATCAGAAATTGTGGTGTGATCAATTCCAGTTGGTCTTTCATTTGTAATTCTTCCTCTGTTCACTCTTTAGTTTAGTTGCATCTCTGAATGGAAAGTACACCTATGTTCTGAGACTGTGATTTCTTCTTGAATTCTATTTCTTGCTAAGCAATTGCGGTAACGGTGATTCTATTTGCCTGTCATTATATAGGTCTGCTCCTATTCACCAAGTAGAACCTGCATTTTATAAAAGAGTAGGATAGAATTAGTTTAGATGTTAAAATTAGGTGATGATCTATGATCAACATTCTACTAAAGGTTGTAGATTATCTTCATCTTATCCTCGCCTGAATTGTTTGTGTCTACAAGCAATTTGGTTAAAAATCATAAGGAATAAACCTGGTGATCAGCATAAAGACATATTCATTGCATATCATACACAATCAGGGAGCTGTACCTGTCAATTCAGAGGGCAGTGATAGAGGACATACACTAACCCATTTGTTGGTGGACATCCTTTTGTTCTCTCACCTTGGGGTATAGAGAGTCAAAGATTGAAAATCTTAAGAGAGGACAAACTATTAACCAACAAGCTTCCTTCTTGTAATAGTTTGTTTTCCTAATATTGGGGTCTTCGCCTTGCAATTAATTTCATGTCCACAAAATGAGATATGATGGTTTCTTTTATACTGAAATCAGGAGATAGAATTGAGAAGGTCGAATGTAAATCTGAAAATCCCACCAATGCACCATGATGGTACCGTGACCCAAATCTGGGCTCAAAAAGCAAGGGACAAGTTGACTAATGGACTTATTCCCAGGGACAAGTCCACCAATTGACTTGTCCCACCTAGATTTGGCCAAAATTTTGTGTATGGGTCCCAGTAAGGCCATAGATGTGAGATCTAAAAAGACAACTAATTACAATGTCGGGATTGAATCTAAGGCCATAAAAAAGGTGAAATAAGGCCTCGGATATAAGATGCATTTTTTGGATGGAGGAAAAATAGAGGACACCTAGAAATAACGCCCTACCTCGACTTTGCACAAATTTAAAGGGAATATATGAACTATATTTAAATTACGTATGCATTAAGTGTAATTATGAAGTCCTAGAATGCAATCTATAATGTAAACACAGTAAGACAAGTGCTAAACAATCATTAAATTGTACATCACACAAGTGCTTACAATTTATGATGAAACTATTTCTTACTAAATGATAGAGACTATCTAAGGGGACTTAGAGTTTATATTGAATTATCGAAAAGAATGAACAAAGATTTCCATTATATCTAGGGATGGCACTAATTAGTGGTTTTATGGAGAAATTTTTTTGAAATTGTGGAGAGAGAGAAGCTAATGATACCAATAAACATGATCTCCTTTTACATAAAAAAAATACTAATTCTTTAGGGGTAAATACATTCTAATTCAAGCGACCTCCCAATGAGACAAAGCTACTATAAACAAAATATCTCCTAAGAAAATTTTGAAATTATAGATTCCAAGGTAAGAGTTAGATCTAGGATGAGTTGGCTGCATGAGGGACAAAGGGTCCAAATATTTCTTTAATTTGATTCAATTACATTGATTTCTCCAATTAGAAATAGATGGTAAGGTAGTGTATAGTATTTTTGATTTCATTACTTGTTATTTTTACTTTATTATTATCAGTTACAAATTAGAAAGCCATCAAAGATCTATTAAAAAGTAAAACTACAACTACTCAAAGATAAAATTGACAAGTTAGGTTGAGAATTGACTAAAAGAGAGAATGGTGCTAAACACTAATTTGTCCAACTTATAAACATATGGTATAGTAATACATACTATTAAAAAAAATGATTTCTAAAGATAAAAATAAGAAATAGCCCTCAACTGACCATAAGAAAGTATGGTCCTAAACACTAATGTTTCTAACTAGATAAATGGCATGTTAGTATATACTACTTTTGATTTGATCAATTGTGAATTTTTTCTTTACTATTATCTATAAAAACATTAAAAAACTTCTCAAAGATAAAAGGAAGAAAACATTATAATAAAATTACATAAACGAATCAGCTTCTCTGTTCTCCTGAGTTAAGTTTTCAACAAATTAGTAAAAACACGATATAGATAATAATAATGAGGAGTAAACTGTAAACCATAGTATCTCTGCTTACGGAGGGACTATTGTTTGCCTTGAATAAGCCAAATGTTTTTTCGAAATCAAGTTTGACTTATTACAATGCGGAAATTTAGGGAAATCATGCCCTTTAAAGAAAATAATAAATCTCCCTTTAATTTATTTCACACCTACTTAAAAAATTGATAGTTGGTTGCTACTTTTACTTCAGCGAATAAAATGTTTCATTTATGCTGTTTAAAGTGAAGTATAAATATCGCTTTAAAACATGGTATGCCAAAGGCGAAATTGATTGACATCAGCATGATCACGTCACCTTACATATCAATGTCTATAAATACGGTCATTGGAGTCCCTATATGCAGAGGTGTGTTGTAAGATTAGTTCCAAGAAAATTTAGGACTCTTCAAGCTTTTTAGTGTCTTTAGCTCTGAGAATGCTAAAATTATAGCATTTAGTAAAATTGAGGAGCTCGCTATCAAGCTTTTCAGAATCTTTATTTCTGAGAAAGCTGAAATTATAGCATCTAGGAAAATTCAAGAGCATATTCCCAAGCTTTTTAGCATCTCTAGTTCTGAAAAGGCTAGAGTTATAGTATTTAGGAAACTTTAAGAACTTATTATCAAACTTCTTCTTAGTATTTGCATTTTTCTGTGGTAGTGGTTTAAATTCGTCTCTTACATTTTATTGTACTGGTGGAGTTAGTCATTAAACAGCTGAGTTAGAAATTTAAGTTAGCAGTAGTAATGGAAGTGGTGAAATCTCAATCTAAATGGGTGGTGGAGAATGTGCTGGCGATGAAGGGCGGCAACAAGGATTCTAGTTATACTGTTAATTCTCTCTCAGTTCAGGTACAATTGATTTTCTATATTCAAAGTTTTTTCTATTTGGTGGGCGGGGATAAAAAAGATGAAATTATATTACCATAACGATTCTAGTTATATTGTTAGTTTTCTCTTTCAGTGCAGATAACTTGACTTTTTATATTCAATGTTATATAAGGATGAAATCCTATTAATTTGAAGTATTGAAAGAGTTGCATTTAGATTTTCCTACAGCTATACCTGTTATTAAAGCTTAAATAATAAGAATCTAAAGAAGTTTGTGGCATCCCCACACCCACCAAGTTTTGAAAGAGGGGAAAAGCAAAATTAAAACAGCTCGCACATAAGAAAACTATCAGCCCAAATCATATTTAAGGAGTAAAAAATTTGTGAAAAAAAAAGTTTAACACCTTCTTTCTTATTGAAATCGAGTGGTTTGCAGAGTGGATTGTAGGAGAAAAAGCTTCCGTTTATTATTTTTTTAGTTTCAAAGTATTTTTAATATAGGTATAAGCTTTTTTTTAATAACATTATTGTACTTTTTTATTTTACATTTCAGAACACTCTCAGTGATCCACTAGCAGAGAAACATATTAATCTCAAATTATATTAATCTTGAGTACTGAAAGAGTTAAATAAGATTTCCTTAAAGCAGGTCTGTTTGGGTACTGGAATACTATATCCTGGATATGGTCAATTTTGGAAGATGATGCAATTCAGGAAGAATTGTTATCCTCAAAATGAAATTCGGAATACGGGATGACACGTTTGGTTCACCTGGAAGATGACTGAGAAGATGCATAAGGAATTTTAATATATATTTTTTAAATTTCTTTGAATATGGTGTGTATATGTGTGTATATATACACACATGCACACATGTGTATATATACATACATACATATATCTATATATACATGTGTATATATACACACATACATGTATATACATATATATACACACATACATGTGTATATATACATATACATGTGTGTAGACACACACACACACACGCACACATCCATATAGCAATATAATATACATCTTTATAGTCACAGATTTCACGAAATATTAAATTTGGTTTGTATATACATGCACATGTGTATATATACACACGTCTATAGACACATGCGTATATACACACGTGTGTATATATACACGTATATATACATCCTTATAGCAATATAATATGCATCTTTATAGTCATAGATCCCACAAAATATTAAAATTGGTTTTCTAAAAATTGGAATTCCCATTCCACTTATTTTGAAATTCCAATTCCATCTATTTTGGTGGAAGATGCAAATGCCCATTTTAAGGCAAAATTAGAATTTCAAAATTCCAATTCTAATTTTTTGGATGGACCCAAACAAGAAATTTGGCATTATCCGGAATTAGATAATGCCAATTCCAGTCCAATTTCAGCCCTTAGGGCCCGTTTGGTGCCAAGCATTAACTTGGAATAAGCATTAGTTAATGCTAGAATAATTTAATTATCTGTTTGGGGCATTTTTTGAATTCTGGAATTAAAAAACTAATCCCCATTTTGGGGCTTATGCTTGCATTAGTTAATTCTAAAAAAAGGCTGGAATTCATTTTTTATTCGAGAATAAGCTATTTATGAATTCAAATTTTTTTTTTATTAATTTTTTTTTTAAATTTTTTTTTTTTGAAATCTTTTTTTAATCTTTTTTTTTTAAAATGTGGGTATGTATATATACACGTGTGTATATATACACACACATGTGTATATACACGCGTGTGTGTATATACATGTGTGTGCGTATATACATGTGTGTGTATATATACACACACATGTATATACACATGTGTGTATATATATATATATATATGTGTGTACATATACATGTGTGTATATACACACATGTATATATGTGTATACATGTGTGTATATACACGTGTGTATTCACGTGTATATACACGTGTGTATATACATGTGTGTGTATATACACATGTATATGTGTATATATGTGTATGTGTATATATGTACACAAGTTAAAAATACATATTCAAATTAATTAAAAAAATTAAAAATAATCCTTATTCCAATTTTACAATATGGGATCCAAACGGAGAATAGCTTATTCCAACTTTCATTTTTAGAATTAATTAATTCGATTATTCTGGAATAGGCCTATTCTAGATAAGTTAATGCTATGCACCAAACGGACTCTTAAAGAATAAAAAGTTAAGAAAGTTTGTAACAGATTCACACCCACTTTCAAAAGAAAAAGAAATAAGATAGCTAGAACACAAGAAAACTATCAGCCCAAATCATGATCAAAGAGTAGAAAAAATTGTGAAGGAAAAAGTTTCAGACCTGCTTCTTTCTTATTGAAATAGTGATTTCCAGAGTCGGTTGTAAGAGAGAAGGTTCCCTACTTATTATTTTTTCGTTTCAATGTTTTTGAATATATAAAATTTAAGTTTCTTTTTAGATAATTTTGTGTCTATTTTTCCTTCCACGATACAAATCACTCTCAGTAAGTTATTATCAGAAAAAGAAATATAATATTTGATTGTTATTTATTTAGATAAAGATGGTTCGTGCTGTGAAACCAATTCTGGAGCAGGGTATTCGTGAAAACATGAGATTGAAGGTCAATGAAGGAGACATATTCAGGTTAGCAGATTTTGGGTGTGCCACCGGATGGAATACCCTCCTTGCAGCAGACACCATAGTCAGAGCTGTGCAATGCACACTTGGAGAAGTGGAGAAGCTAGAATATGAAGTATATTTTGTTGATCTTCCCTCAAATGATTTCAACTCACTGTTTCGAATGATGCCCCCAATCCAACAAGACTGTGCCGATGCAGAAAACGATGGTGATGACAATCCAGTGGCTGCAAGATCGTATTTTGCAGCGGCTGTTTGTGGGTCACATTTCAGACGTCTCCTCCCAAGGAAAAGCCTTCATTTCTGCCATTCTTCTCTAAGTCTCCAGTGGCTTTCAAAGGTGGGTAATAAACCATAACTTGTCTATACCTGAATTCTATATAGTTGTCTATGCAGTTGTCTCATAATAACATGTAAATGCAGGTACCAGAGAGTGTTCAACAGAGAAGCTCTCCTCGTGTGTATGTTTCAAGTGATTGTGAGGAGGCAGTGGGAGCTGCTTATCTGCACCAATTTGACACAGATTTCACAAGGTTTTTAAATGCCCGAGCAGAAGAGATAGTTGATGGGGGATGTGTGTTTATATCTCTGGTGGGTCGTAATGGAGGTACACAAATAATGGAGGAGCAAGGAGCACTAGGAGATATAGCTTGCCACTTTGAACACGCATTCCAGGAGTTAGTGAATGAGGTAAAAAAAAAGGATTCATTTCTCCTACCATATTTCTTGTTTTCTTTCATCATCAATTAAATTAGCCCTAAAAAGATGAAATCTAAATTTCCTTGCCCATTTGAGCATCTAGGAGGATTAAATTATGGTGTATTGTTTTATTGGGACAGGGTTTTATTGAGAAAGAGAAGTGGGAATCCTTCAATCTACCCTGGTTTGGTCCGAATCCGGAAGAGTTGGAGAATATAGTTAAGAGGCAAGGGGCGTTCAGGATGGAGAGTTTAAGGGTGTTGGGAGAATTTCCTTTGCATCCCATGACAGAGGTGAGGAAAGGGGATGAGGAGGACTTTGGGAGAAGTGTAAGCAATCATTACAGAGCACTTTTTGAGAACATTGTGGAAGCTCATTTGGGATGTGAGCGTTTGACAGATGAATTCTTCCTTAGAATTGGTAAAAGGGCAGCTGCTATGTTTGTGGAGTATCTCTCCAATCAAATAGAGTTGGTGGTAGCCCTTCTCGTTAGAAATTGAGTTGAGTTGATCATTACCCTACTCATTAAATATGGAGTTATAATAACTGTAAAAGGAACTTTTTATGTTTTGAAGAGTCTTCAGTTTATCTAGGGTAAATCATTATCCTTAAATTAAAAAAGAAGTCTTAATAGTATATGTTCCTATCTTATGAAATTGTAAGTTATATTATCTTCTCTCATAATGAAATAATTGTCTAAATATTTTTATTTCATTGTTGATGTTGTTTGTAGAATTGAATTTAATGATTGTGTTATTATATTTATATAAAATTGTAAATAATTTGTTTAATATTGTTTGAGATTTCGATTTAATTCTATATAAAAATCTTTAATGTCTACTATTTTAATATTTATTAATGTTCATTAAAATTA
Source organism: Thuja plicata (assembly GCA_018584345.1). Lineage (NCBI taxonomy): Eukaryota > Viridiplantae > Streptophyta > Pinopsida > Cupressales > Cupressaceae > Thuja > Thuja plicata. The sequence continues at coordinate 2,265,024 of MU226946.1, forward strand.
ATTTTATAATAATTAAATATTATATTATTAAATTAAATATTATTTATTTTGTATATAGGAGAAGTAAATTTAGCTAAGATTTTGGAGATTCTTGTGGCAGAATAATGTTCTAAGTTTGGCATAAAGGAGCATATAACGATCTAACAATATGTGTAGAACTTTCGCTACTTGACGAGTTATTTTAGTCTATATTATTTTTTCAATGCCCGCAAGGGGCTCTATTAGATTTACAAGGGAGTTTCTTAAATTGGGAATTTCTAACAACTTGAGAGATAATCTAACTAGTTATGGCTTTGTCTCACATATTCCTAGTCCTTTTTCTCTAAATGGGCTAGTGTGCCAATTCTACGAAATTGTCTCCATGGTGAATGACTTTCCATCCATGATCCTTAATTTTGAAGATACTACAAATAAATATTCAAATAGTTATGCAAAAGAGAAGAAAGATGAGGTTGTCTATGCTCGCAAGGTAGAGAATTGATTAGTACCTTGCATTTACCTAATGTTGGTGGCACTAGAGGATGGATGAGTTGTAATCATCTCAGTGATACTTTTTCTTTGGATGGTGTTGTGCATTCAAAATATATTTTATATCTCATTCTTAGATTAGCCATTTTATGTTGATAGATTTTAAGAATACATGTATTATGATATTGAAGTTTTATGCTCCAAGGTAGGTTAGGGATTTGGTGTTTAAGTCAATATGAATTGTTACCTAGAGAGTTTATAAGACTATGATAAAAAATTATACCATTACAAATTGTATAGTGTGAAAAGTGAAGCAATAACATAGATAACTAAAGTTACTTCTCCTTTTCACGAATTACACATATTAGAAGAAAGATGCCCTGCTCTGTTAATGAGGAGACTCAAACTCTAAGTGATAGAATGACCCTTCACTCAAAGATGTGATCGATGAAAATGATAATGATGAACAAATGTGATTAAGGTGATTAATAGAAAAGTTACTAAAAAACTTATAAAAATAGATATATTAGGTCAAACAGTGAGTACAAAAGTACATAAATAGAAACCAGAGCACATAACTGACATGTAGATAAAATTTGAGCTAAAAGTGCATGAGACAGGCTCAAAATCATCCTATACTTGGGAACATATCACCAATGGCATTCTGTACCTAGCGAAAATGGATAATAATTTCTAGGTCTCTCTAACTCTATTTTATCTTTCTAATTTTGATCTAGTGGCTCCATAAGCATAGAAATATGAGAGACCATGTTTTATAAAGGGGTTTACCTTGGTCAAACCTCTATTTAGGAAAAAACCTAAAAAAAGGAAAGAGACTACATAATTGAAAGTATGTAAAAAGGCAAATGGTAGATTTACCTTGCATAAACCCTCATGGGTGGATATAGAAATCACTCATACCCATGGAGATTCTTTAAATGCGCTTGAAATCCAAAGATTTGACCTTCGAATGTGATAATTATATTTATATAAACATGTAAATAATTTGTTTAATATTGTTTGAGATTTCGATTTAATTCTATATAAAAATCTTTGATGTCTACTATTTTAATATTTATTAATGTTCAATAAAATTAATTTTATAATAATTAAATATTATATTATTAAATTAAATATTATTTATTTTGTATATAGGAGAAGTAAATTTAGCTAAGATTTTGGAGATTCTTGTGGCAGAATATTGTTCTACGTTTGGCATAAAGGAGCAGATAATGATCTCACAATATGTGTAGAACTTTTGCTACTTGATGAATTATTTCAGTCTATATTATTTTTTCAATGTTTTCAAGGGGCTGTATTATATTTATAAGGGAGTTGCTTAAATTGGGTATTTCTAATAAATTGAGAGATAATCTAACTAGTTATGGCTTTGTCTCACATATTACTAGTCCTTTTTCTCTAAATGGGCTAGTGTGCCAATTCTAGGAAATTGTTTCCATGGTGAATGACCTTCCATCCATGATCCTTATTTTTGAAGATACTACAAATAAATATTCAAATTGTTATGCAAAAGAGAAGAAAGATGAGGTTGTCTATGCTTGCAAGGTAGAGCATTGATAAGTACCTTGCATTTACCTAATGTTGGTGGCACTAGAGGATGGATGAGTTGTAATCATCTCAGTGAGACTTTTTCTTTGGATGGTGTTGTGCATTCAAAATATATTTTATATCTCATTCTTAGCTTAGCTATTTTATGTTGAGAGATTTTATGAATACATGTTTTATGATGTTGAAGTTTTATGCTCCAAGGTAGGTTAGGGATTTGATGTTTAAGTCAATATGAATTGTTTTTGATAGAAAAAGAAGCAAGAGAGTGCTGGCCCATGGAACGGAGGACTAGTAGTACATTAACAACATATTAATGGAACTAGTCAAAGATTAAAAGCAATTTAGCAGGATATCACAAACACCAAATCTAGTTCTGCCTCTATCAAAAACAAAAGTAACAGTTCTACTCCAAATGATTAAACTAGAGTAATTGCTATCAATAGTAGCATCAAAATTATTGTCACTAAGCCTCACAGGGCTCAACCAAACCAAAATAACAAACTTAAAATTAACCCCAAACACAAAACAGGGGAACCGAGGGTCAAGCCTAGCCAAAATAACTTGAACAATAGGTAGCAGCATTAATTCTTCCCTCCCAGCTATTTAGAAAGCAGGGTTCTCACCCACTCCTCCTGGAGGAATAGGAACAGGTCCTTGTTATCCTCGTTTGCTTCCAATTTTCCATCTACCAGCTTTTCTTGCACATTACAGAGGGTCATCGCCGAGGCATGCATAACCTTCAGTGCAAATTTTTTGGGCCTCATGCAGTGGTTCATCAGGTCTTGCATATTCTTCTTAATCTCGGCAATTTCTTTGTCAATAATCACAAACTTTCTTTTAAGGGTGCCTATGAAATTGCATTTTTCCTCCATGCCAGAGGAGAGAGGTTTATCCTGGGGATCATGGTGGGGGATTTGGGGTCGGGTGGGATTCTTGGGGGTTACCATAGCTCTCTGGGGGTTGGTCAGGGGAGTATTACCAGTCGGGCTCATATAGCCTTCTGAGGACTCATTTCTAGAGTTTGTGGAGTGGGAGACATTTTCCGTCAGGGAGAGCTCCTTGGAGGCCATTTCCAACATCTTGATTTTGCATTTTTCCTTGGCTATTCTATTAGACCTCCTACTGCTAGAATCGCTTAGGTCTACCTCCAAATTGACCTGGGTTTCCATCATTTTCTATTTTTTGGGCTTGTAATCCGTCTCAGGTGTGCTGTCAACCCCTTTCCCTTCAGTGTAATCCATGGAGTTAGAAACATAAGAATCCTCCTAGCCATCCTTCTTATAGGTGGGAATCTTAATACTTTTTTTACGGGTGTTTTTCTCTAACTTCAAAGGCCCTTGAGTGATATGGATGGACTGGGAGGAGGAATTGGTGGTCTTTTCAACTTTTTCAGAGGGATTCTACTGGGGCATCATCTGAATAATCAGAGGGGGTTGGGGTGCCGGGCATATGACTTTGTGAAACTAGAAAAGATAGAGGAGGAGGCCTTGGTGGAGGATAGCTCTGTCAGGGTTGCTTTTGATATCAAGGATATTACTTTATATAGAGTGCAAAAGATAAAACGGTATGGAAATTAAATCTTTGTTCCTAATATGATTCAGGAAAGGTAAGTGGTAGTTGTAAAACACCGTGAACTTAACTTCAAGCGTGAAATAGTTCATGATAAGGAGACAAATTTTTGGCCAGAAGTCCGGTAGCTCTTCTCTGTTGAAACCCCCCTGTTTCCTGACCGACAGCTCCCCATCTTTGAAAAACTATTTTAGGTTGGTAGGGTCGGCAGTCCGACTAGTCTTTTTGTACTTTCTCCCCACCATAGAGAGCCCTGTAGCCTCTGCAATGACCTCCTTATTGAACTAAAAGTGAATGCCTCCCACCGAGACACTTCTGTTGTTCCAAGAGGAAACAAAGTGTTTAGATATTCTCTCGTCATGTCTGCCTTCCATGCGTTCCATGAAACCCCAAATTCTGGTTTCCTTGCAATAATGGGTGACCAGCGGATCAGAAGTAAAGGCTTCATCAATATTATCAGGTTCGATACGGAGAACATTACCCCCCATATTAGAGGTTTGCTCTTCAATCATCAAAATATCCTTGGGGTCTGAGAGCTGACTGTTGTTGCATGCCATATAAAACAACTCTCTTTTACAAATCCATTTCAAAAAAAGCTTATACATACCCTGCCAATTTTGAGAATTTTGGAGAATGGGCCCCGTACTATCAAATCTAACGGATCCCCGGGTAACATAAATAGTAATAATATCATTACTACCATTAATCACCAAAAACACCTTTTGACACTGACAGTGATCACTCCACATGAACAAAAGGTAATGATGGGACTTTATGGGAATTTGAGTTTTTCCTTTCATAATCACACAATTAACTCAAATATGCCAACACGTGATCGAGGAGGGGTTTGTAATAAATGAGCTAGCCTGACACATTTAGACTATAGTACTCATTTCTCCCTTGATGATACGCTGAGTCATTGGAGGTAAATCACCAACTAACATTAAACTATTTAGTTTGGTTTGTTTTAGACCAATTGCAGCCAATGAGTCAGCAACCGATTTTCCCTCTCTGTAGGTATGGCCTATAGACATATGTTGGAAGCTCTCAAGAAGCTCACATATATCCAAAATGATAGGTCTAGTCCACCACCCCACACTAGCTCCACTCTTGACTGCCTCTATTATTACTTTGGAATCCCCCTCGATTTCCAGCTGTCTGAAGTTCATCTATTTTGCAAGTTTAATCCCCCAGAGAAGAGCAGTCCCTTCCACTTGGGTGACAGTACAGTTATTGATTGGTCCCGCATAAGCCAGAAGGAAAGTGCCATGGTGATCTCTCAGCACTCCTCCCCCACCATGCCCAAGATTGTTAACTACCCCATCAAAGTTTAATTTTACCTTGCCTCTAGGCGCGACACTCCATTTGGTATCTTTTTTGGCAGTCTTTTTAGTATTGTCAAACCTGGAGAACCCACTCAGGAGGTTCCAGCATTCCGCTATCTTAGCTTCCCAGGTAGCAGGAGGGCTGGATGGGAGCTTCCATTTAGCCATCCTGACATTCTCTAGCCATCTTGAATTGTTACATAGATATTTTATAAGACTATGATAAAAAATTATACCATTACAAATTTTATAGTGTGAAAAGTGAAGCAATAACATAGATAACTAAAATTACTTCTCCTTTTCACGAATTACACATATTAGAAAAAAGAAGCCCTCCTCTGTTAACAAGGAGACTCAAACTCTAAGTGATAGAATGATCCTTCACTCAAATATGTGATCGATGAAAATGATAATGATGTACAAATGTGATTAAGGTGATTAATAGAAAAGTTACAATTTTTTTTATAAAAATAGATAGATTAGGTCAAATAGTGAGCATAAAAGTACATAAATAGAAACTAGAGCACATAACTGACATGTAGATAAAATTTGAGCTAAAAGTGCATGAGACAGGCTCAAAATCATCCTATACTTGGGAACAGATCACTAATGGCATTCTGTACCTAGCGAAACTCGATAAAAATTTCTAGGTCTCTCTAACTCTATTTTATCTTTCTAATTTTGATCTAGTGTCTCCATACGCATAGAAAAATGAGAGAACATGTTTTATAAAGGGGTTTACCTTGGTCAAACCTCTATTTAGGAAACAACCTAAAAAATGGAAAGAGACTACATAATTGAAAGTATGTAAAAGGGCAAATGGTAGATTTACCTTGCATAAACCCTCATGGGTGGATATAGAAATCACTCATACCCATGAAGATTCTTTAAATGTTCTTGAAATCCAAAGATTTGACCTTTGAATGTGATATATATATATATATATAGGATGGTTGCCTTCAAATCTTGAATCTAAATCCCTAATTTCTCTTAATTGCTTAAACATCTTGATAATTTGATTGCCAAATGCTTGAGTATGGTTGTGATATACAAAATGAGGAGATATACGGTCTTTTTATACTACACGATTTCAAGATTGAAAAAAAATCTAGGCTAGCCAAAAAAATAAAAAATCCCACTAATACCCTGATATCGAGTGCTGGGCTAGATTAGGGCCCCAATTTCTTGGGATAGGACACCATTAGCATTTTGTACACTGGGAAATGATACAAAATTTTGAGGGGATGCCTGGATAGATGACAAGAAGAGGGGGAAGAAAAGAGAGGTTGCTAGGATCAAGCATAATGAGCACTGAAACCTCAAAATCACCAAAATGAGGTCTAATAGGTACTAGTAAAGTATCCAATTATGAGCGGTAAATTTTTAGGATGATACATTTAACCCCCACTTTACTAGGATTGTGAGATAATCTTGTGCTCACGGTAAAATAGATCAATGCATAAGAACAATCTCATCATGGTTAAGGAAACAAAGAAACATCAATCCCCCAAGTGACTTAAGTCTTCATCATATCCAAAAACAAGATAAAAGAGGCATGACTAAGAGAGAGAAAATAAAAAGAGAGATAAGGAAAGAGGCATGACCACTAGCCTAGTAAGGTATTGATTTACTATAGATCAACAAAGGAGAAGCCATTACAAAAGATGACATTGACGGTATAGCTAACTCTTCTATTCTAGTCTACCCATCAAAGATGACCCATCCTTAAAGAATGTATTGTCTCCATTAATAGATAAAATAGGGGTAATCAAGCCTAAGGAAAGAATTATCTTCATAGATATCAAAAAAGGAAGAAAAATCCTGAAGGAAAAGATTGTCTCCACTAATGGATCTAAGAGAAGGAGAAGCTATCCTTAAGGAAAGTTTGTCTTCATTAAGGTATCTAATGAAAAGATGAACACAAAGAAAACATTGTCTCCTTGGTCATCTATAAGAGATTGCATTGAATAATTGTGCATGTGTGTGAAAAATGTGAAACAAGGAGTGTAGTGTATTCCTCCACATTAAAGCGGTTGAAAACACCGAAACACGAGAGATGACCTTAGCAAAACATACATACACCCTAGAAGAATTTTTTCCACTATGAGATGCCCCCAAGAAATTATATACCTATAGATAATCATATGATAATACATGAGATATTTATCAAAGTGAAATGACATCATTCCTTAAAGAGAAAAGAACTAAAAACACAATAGAAGAGTGCCATGTAAAAGTTACCAAGAAGAGTCTTTTTGGGTCTACAATATGGAGACCAAAAAGAATAGAAAGCTACAACTTTTCATCATTCCCAATCACACAACACGATGGTACATTTACAAATAGTAATACATGGATGACATAACATGTAATAATATATAGAAGAAGTGAGATAAAAATAGATGAATATTATGATAGATCAATTCCTTTATCACCTTGTTCTACAAGACAAACAAGGGCTATCTAAATAAATCTTAGAAAGACATATATCAAGCAACATATCATGGGAGAAGCACATTATAAAAAGAAAATACAAATATTTTTTTGCACAAGAGTAGCTAGGACTCAGGGTGAGGGATGGAATTATAGCTAGGATTAGGGTTACAATTATGATGAGGATAATTTTTAAAGTAAGGGGTTAGAGTTAAGGTTAGAGTTAACATCATGTTTATGTTTTTAAAGGTAAGATTTAGGATCAGTAAAATACTTATATTTAGAGTCTTTCATAGGTTAGAAAAATAGTTAGGATTAGGGTCTAGGTTATGGTTAGAGTTAGAGTTTAGATTATGGTTAGAGTTAGATAATAGTGTTATGGTTAGAATTATGGTTAGTATTAAGATTTACATAATGTATAGAATAAATTAATGAGAAATTCTAAGGTGCTTATCACTCACCAAGATCCTATATACATTTGAATACAAACCCACCCTTACGTAAAACCTGATTAGAAAGACTAAAATGAGAAAGGGTTCTAATGTAAGATCTGTGTCAAGGGGGATTTTGATTCCTTTAGCAGGTAGATATGTAATATGATAAAGTATGGATCTGATCTAGTGAAGAAAATGCAAATAAAAATAAGGAAGAATAAGTGCACCTAGAAATAAGATGGAGAAGATATAACTTGAAATCAAAATTTTATTGTCGTCAGGATCTCACATCTTGTTGTAACTATAGATATGAGAAATAGGGATATGAATATGTATGTTCTAAAAATTTTACAAAAAAAAATAGGAAAAAAATTAATTTTGGGGAATGAGTTAACCATTCAACTTTTTCCTAGCAAAATCTAATGAAACTTTCCCAAAATCTACAACTGTATCAACACTTACTAGATCTAGAATTATAGCTCTGTATGTGGTTCCCGCACATAAAAAATGGGGGAAAAGGCTATGGAAATGAGTTTTCCATGGTCAAACCATTGTTTAGGATTCAACCTTGAAATTGAACTAAAATTACATAAAGGAAAGAAATGTAAAAGGTAAATTGATGATTCATCTTGTATAAGACCCTCATGAATAGATATAGTAATCACTCAAATCCATGAAGATGCTTGAATATTCTTGGACTCCAAATATTTGACCTTGGAATGAGATGTAGAATCAAGGATTCCTTAAAAAATGTATGGAGTTGTGCTTGCCACTCCAAGATCTTGAGTGTAGATATTATTGGTAACCACATGCAAAGAAGAAGAAAGAGAATGATGAATGAATGGATCTCCTTGCTTAATTGTGAATTCCTATAATTGGTCATCATGGGAGATAAAATTGTATTAATTAGAGAATATTTCCCTTGGTTTAATGAATCTTAAACAAATAGAGGCTTGGAGATCTTGAATTGTATGGTTTCCATCAAATCTTGAATCCAAATCTTGAATTCATGTTCTTTCTTGAAATCTTGATTACTTGATTATGATAAGCTCTTGTAATTTTTTTTTGTTATGTCAAATAAGGAAATAGAAGGTCATTTTAGAGTAAATCCTTGAATTTGGGATTCAAATTTCATCTAGGATGACCAAAATCGAAATCCTTATAAGAAGACCCTAACATAAGGCTCTGGGCAAAATTTAGGCCTAAAAGCCAAAGGAAAAGTCGGTCGGTTGACTTGTCCCCAGGGACAAGTCGGCTAGTTGATTTGTCCTAGGCAAAATGGGGTCAAATTTAACATAGATTTTGGGGAGGGTGAAAAGAAGCAGGGGGAGAATGAAAGCTATTGTGATCAAATATAACAAACATCAAAACCTTAAAATAAACAAAACTAGAGCTAATAGGGCCTAAAGAAATCAAATTATGGGTGATAACTGTGTGGGTTGATACTTGTATCCCCCACTTTAGTGAGAGTATGAGATAAATTCATACTCATGGTAATATAGATTGAATGCATAAGAATGATCTCATCAAGGTCAAGGAGGCAAAGAAAAAAAAAAGCGTCCAAGTGACTCAAGCTTTCATCAAATCTAAAACCAAGATAAGAGAGGCATTTCTTGAAAGAGAGAAAGAAAGAGAGAGAAAGTGTGAATAGTAGCCTACTAAGAGATCATATAACAATAGACAACACAAAAGTAAAACACTATAATGGATGACATTGAATGTCTAGAGTTTTATGTACCTCAACTTAAACGTATCCAAAATGATCAATCATTAAAGAAAGAATTGTCTTTGTTTAGGTATCCTACAAAGCAACAATAAAACCTAGGGGAAGCATTGTCTCCTTAGGGATCAAGGAAATGTAATTACAAGTAAGAAAATATGTGTTTCCATTAAGGGATCTAATGAAAAGGATAAACACAAGGAAATCATTGTCTCCTTGGTTATCCATAACAGAGGTTGGATCAAATATTTGTGTAAGTGTGTACAAAGTGAGAAACACATTGCAGAGTGTATTCCCCCCACGTCAAAGTGATTGCAAAATCCTTAATGAGAGAAATGGATTTAACATAGCTTACATGCTCCCACTAGAAACTTTTCATCTATGAGTGCCCCAAAGAAAAGACAAATTAATGGAAATAAACACAAGACAAAAGAGATCACAGAAGTGATCTACTAATTCTTGGGTCAGTATGATTATATTATAATACATGAAATATTATATTAAAATTAAACGTCGTCATTCCTAAAAGGTAGAATAACTATAAGCACAATGGAATAATCTTACGTAAGAGTCATGAAGAAGAGTCTTTTTGGGTTGAAATTGTAGAGAAAAAAAAAAGTAGATATTATTTTGCATCATCCCCAATTAGACAACACAAAGGCACATTTAGGAATAGTGGCACATGCACGACATAACATGTAACAACATATAGAAGAAGTAAGATAAAAATAGAATAATGCTAATGAAATTGCAATTCCTTTATCACGTTTTGAAAACAAAGTAACAAGGGTCATTTAAAGAAGTATAAAGAAAACATATAAGAAGAAAAACATTATGAAAAAAAAGAAAACACACAAAATCCACAGCTGAAGAGGATCTAGTCAAGTGTATCGCCTACCACCCCCCTTAATCTCATTCTGTAGTTTTTATGGAAGGTAGGAAAATCATAAGAGGAGAAACATCACACACATTAAAAGTAGAAATAGCCAATTCTAAAAAAGGTCCATGGTGTAAAGATGGGTAACTTTTCTTTCTACTAGGAGTCATAGATAATTGTTGTGAAAACATAGCTAAAAATTTATGAATAACACCAATACGCTCAAATATATCATCAGAATCACTAGCATGAATACCATTATTAGTTGCATTAGGAGTATTAAAAGCATCATCATCAATAGTATCTTCTTCATCCAAATTAATTATAAAAGAATTCAAGATACGAATGGAATTATCATGTTTGTTCAATTTCAAGTTTTTTAAATTAACTTCCTCCTTAGGTTCAAACATATGTTGATTAAAGGGAATAAAAGCATAGTGTGTGTTTTAGGTGAAGAAATGTCTAGGGAAGCACACTGGTGGACTCTACTATGATTTTTACAGTGGTTTTCAGAAGCATGAAAATTAAGCTTTAGGATCAATAAACATCAGGTCATTTTCTTCGTTTGGGGGAAGAACGGAGGGAACCACACTAGGTCGAGAGATAGCATTGGAAGAATATTGATAAGGTATGGGAGATGGAATAGAAGAATATATAGGAAGTGTATGAATAATTCCACATACAGGGAAAAGAGATGGAACATCCATAGGTTTACTAAGTTCAAAAATATTTTGGATCTTGTAGGCTTGATAAAAATGGAAGAGATTATCATTATGGGTTTATGTTGGTTGAGGCATGGAAGGCTAAAAGAAATCAAGTTCAATAGACTGTTCAGGTACTAAAGGATAATAGAGGCTATGGTTAACACTCATGATCTCTCCATTATGAGGAGATTTTGAACATTTATGAATAGGAGAGGCCACAAATTTCATGGAGATAAGCCAAGGAAGACCAAGTTTGACTTGAAATTGATCTGAAGTTGGAATTACAGTAAATGTAGCATTTAAAGTTTTACCACCAACTTCAATAGGAAATGATATAGAACCATGGAAAGGATAAATGAAACCATTATAATTTTGGATCATAACATTATATTTATCATAAAAATGACATTGTAATTGTCTAATAAAGATATATTCTCTAGTTATCACATTCACCATGCAAGTAGGATCAACAAGGACACCATGAGAACGAAGGCCATTAACCTTTTGTACAATATAGAGAGGAGCATAAAATGATTTAATTGTTTGAGTAGGGTCAAAGGTAATGAAAAACTCAGGTTTAGCTTTAGGTTTAGGACCACTTTGATCAATGAGATTGACAACATGATTTGCTTCATGAACTATATCATCATAGTCAATAAATTGAGTGGAGGAAAATGAAGGTTGGGTAGGCTCAATGATATGGTCAAATGAGATGACAAAATGATGGTATATATTTTTCAAGTTTTTATAAAGAGGTGTTACAAATTTGTTTCCTTGATCATTAAAACCCTCAATAGATATATCATTAGAATCAATGAGGTCTTGAATAATATATTTCAAATCGAAACACTTTCTAGTAATTGTATAGTCAGAAAATGGAAGCACTTCAATTGTCGACTGGTTTATCCTTCTGATTAAGTGGTTTGGGGTCATTTCAAGCACCTTGAATGGGTCTCTGACTTGGATCTGGCCTTTTCCCCCTACTCTGCCCCATTTCCCACTTTTCCAGCCTATTTTTGACATCCAAAACTGAAAAACTAAGATTTTAGACCTCAGGGCCAAAATCGACCTTTCTAGGTCAAGGTTGACCTCATGATTGACCTAGGTCAAGGATGACCTCACCCCTGACCTAGGTCAAGTTTTATGTTGACCTTGACCCAGTGTACAGATTTTAGGATCTCACAGTTTCTGGATGTTGGTCTTTGAAAAAGTTTAATTCCCACTTCCAGGTCGGCTATTTTGGGTTCTGAAATGATGATTCCTAAATTATATTTAATATAGGTCAAATTCTAAAGGTATAAGTCTAATAGGAATTTCATTCTCCTATGTCATCCTCCTTAGAAGATTATGCCCTAATTTCATATAAAAGGAGGTTTTCTCCTCTCATATTCTGTAACCATGAACTATGATCATCAAGCATAATTGCAAGAACTTTCAAAGACTTGAAGAGTGAATTCCAAAGGTGAAGAAGAAATATTTGAAGCAATCCAAGTAGCCATTGAAGAATTCATCCATTCTCAAGCACTTCTTAAGAAATAATTTTCATCAAGGAGATCCATTGGTGGCCATTAAAAGATTCAAGCTCCATGGAGCCCTCTTGTTGATGATTTCTCCATGCATATTCCTCAAAACCTCTTCCAATTCAAGAACCCATTCAAGATTTGGTGTTGGAGATATACAATAAATTTATTGAAGACATCCTACATTCTAAATTCTAGATCCATTGGTTCATACCTTCTTGTGGATTCAATGATTCGAATCCTCCACAAGGACTTTAACAAGCAAGGTGAATTTATGTATTTAATTTGTTTACTTATGAAATTTCAATTCAATTATAAGGTTAATTAAAAAACTATGGTTTAACCAAGGCAAACCCCTTCCCCCAAACAAACAAATCTCTTTTTCTTACAGGCACAGGTGCAGGACTTTGGATTTGAACTCAGATCTAGATACCCTTTTCCGCGAACTATCAGGATCCATGAATAGATTTTCTATCAGACCTGTGGAGGTTAGGGTTGAGATTATTGGGTTAGGGGTGACATTTGTGGGTCAAGGTCAACCTTTTTCTCAATATGGTGTCAGATCAGAAAAATATTTCTGGGTTTTGTTCGTCTCTGCATTCTGGTTCCGGATCGTATTTTACATTTTTCGGAAATAGAGTACACACCTAAAAAAACATCATTCTTTAGATCTGCCATATCTTAATCATTCTAAATCTATCACACATTCATTCCTTTCCATAAAACATGAATTTAAGACTTTTCTCTTTGCTTCTCATTTGCAAATGATTGATTCATTTGTGCATTGATCCTTCTCTTGGGGTTAATCAGTTTGGATCATTCATTTGTGCATCTTGGGATAGAAGAGGAATATCTTATCTTTCCCCTACGTATTTCAAATGAACTTATTTCAAATGTTACATTATCTTATGTTACATTTTGGTGAACCCGCGATAGACAACGCTTTCTTTTTGGTGTTAGATTTGCATCTTGTGTTAGATCTTACATGCATTCAAAAGTAGATTTCTTTTAAACTCTTGCATTTATATGTCAAAAATCAATAATAATCACAAAATTTATTTAAAAATACAAAAACATTTACATTTTTCATCATATGTTTCATTTGAATGCATTTGGATATATCTAGATCTATTTTCTATGCATTTCTTTATTCGTTATTATGTTGCCCAAGTTGTTTCAAGTATTTTTTAAACCTTTTACAATGTGCTTTATTGATAGGGATGATAATCCTCCTATTTGGGATGAACCTTTGGATTTGGATGTTGATTACTCTCTTCCTCATGAAGACATTATGGATGATTCTACTTTTTTGGATGAACCCTTGGATAAAGACATTGATTTATCCCCTCCTTATGAAGATGACTTGATACAAGAGGGTGATTTATTAATGGATGACATATTCATACATGATGGTGACTCTTTTTATAAAACACACTCCTTTTATGTAGAAATTTTAGAGAAAGAAGAAAACATTATAGATGCTTTACCTCCATTTGGGATTCCTTCTAGTGATGAGGCAATAGTGGAGAATGATATGAATTCCCTTAATTCTCTCCCTCTTAGTGATGATATTATGGAGAATAAAGATCCTACCTCATCTCCACCTAGGATGTCTTCTTTTCTTCCTACTTATGAATCTATTTTTAGTTCTCAGATAACTAACATGGTTTATCCAAAACCCTTGTTGACTATTAAAGGTTGTCCTTGCATTAATATCAAAGGTAAACCTATGGAATCTTTATAATATTTCAGTGATCAAGATTTAATAGCTCACACCTATCATACAAGGAATAACCCTCAACCTAATTTGGTGGTTACTACTTCTTTACCACCTTCTCAACCCATTCTTCCTCCTACACACTGTCTTCCTAGCATGGAGTATGATTTGATAAACTAATTGTGCAATACCCCTGCCAAGATTTCTTTATGGTAGCTTCTTCAAACTTCACCTACCTACCATGAAGCCTTAAAAAAATCTCTAGCAACTCTTTCTACTCCATCTCCTAACCAAGAGAACGTCAACGCCTTCTTATAATGCATGCATGTTACCTCAGGTCCTCCTAACATTATATTTACTCAAAAGGATTTACCTTCTAAAGAAGTTCAGAATCAATATGATGCCCTTATGGTTGATGTTACTATCAATAAGAGTATCATTCATAGGACCTTGACTGATAATGGATCTGGGCTTAATATTTTTAGCATGAACATGCTGTAATTGATTAAAGCTGATCTTTCAACTATTCAACCTAATAATAATCCTATATGTGGCTTTGATAACATTAATAAGAAAACTTTGGGCATCATTACCTCACCTATAAAAGTAGGTTCATTCATCCTAAATACTCCTTTTCATGTTATTCCTAGAACTCTTAATTATAACCTCCTTTTGGGAAGACCTTGGTTGCATGAGATGCATGTTGTTCCTTCCACCCTTCACCATAAAGTCAATTTTATTCACAACAACATGGTCTATACACTTCATGCAGATGATGCGCCAAATCCTTGTTTTCATATTCAAACCCACAATACTCCTATTCCTAATAGTAATCCTTCTTCCTCTAATGCTCTTGCTAGAGATGATTGGGGAAGCTTGAATTATAATCCTACCTTTATTGGAGAATATAAGGTTTCTGATCTTGATTTTATGAAGCCACAAAGAGAGTTTGAACAACGAGTCTTTGCTTCTACTTCTCATTACCTTCATAATAAATGTGTCACTGCTTCTACCCACTAGGAATTTGTCAAACCTACTAGTAATGACATAGTGACTACTAAATTTCCATTGACTCCTTCTGTTATGGCTTCTCACTATGGTCCTGGTTATCATTTACTAGTTAAAAAAGGATTCCATGGTCAAGGATGTGGTAAGAATAAATAGGGAATTCAAATGCCCTTACAGAATGGGGGGCATTATCATTCTTATGGATTTGGACTTAATGCTCAACAACATATCAATTTTACCAACATCTCAAATAACACTTCAAAACATGATGACCTTATGAAGGAATTTGACCAAGAAGTTCTTTTGACTAAAATCCTTTGTGATAAAAGGATTACTAGACCTAAACACAAAAAGAAACGTAGTCCACACTTGAAGACTCTTCCTTTTTGTTTGTATCAGGGTGATCCCACAATAGTGTGTCCCACTTTTTGGCCAACTTTGACACAGAGATCAACATTTTGAGAAAAAACTTCATTTTCGAACACCTATTGCCGCAAAACTATAATGAATTTGAAGATGATATAAACTAGGGTCTTTTATAATTTTCTTTCTAGTTTCTAAGTATATTTTAAAAAAAAAAATTAAAATTCATTTTCCCTCCTCCTTTGAAAAGTGGTTTGTGTGAAAAAATTGTGATTTTAATAAGTGACTTTCACTTGGATCAACATAATTTTTTTTTAAAATATGGTAACGATGTAATTATTTCAAAATTATATTTGTAACTTCAATATCTAGAGGATGTAATTGGTTTCATTCATTTTGGGTCAATATTTCATAGTTTATTAAGTTTTAAAGTGACAGTAAATGTAATTTAGAAATAAGGTTACTTTGATCACTGTAACTTGAAATGTATATATCAAAATTCAATTTTTTTTAATATAGAAAGGTAACACAAATACTCTTTTCCTACATATTTTTCATAATTTTTTTTTTGTAATTTACTATTTTTCCCAAAGCCTTGAAGAGATAGGTTGTTGAATCACCAAACATCCTATGTTTAGTTAAAGTAATATTTGAAAGTGATAACAAACTCAATATGTATTAAAACTATATTCATTAGAAAGCTTGTTTTGAATCACATCATTTGGAATCATGTATTTGAGAAAAAACATTTGATTTGGCCCTTGTCCTAGGCCTTGAAAAACCAATTTTTAGGACTTGTTTTCTTTCAAACAAGAAATTTTCATTTTAGGGGTCTTCGAGCGAAGACCCCTTTCGCGTGAAGGGGTGTAAGGGGTTTCGTGCGAAGACCCTTCGCGCGAAGCCGATTTTTGTGAAAAATCCAGTGAAAACCATCCCGCTAGATTTTTATCTTGCCTACTTCGTGCGAAGTAGGTCGGCCATGTTGTAATTTTTTTTTCAAAAAATTTAGAATGGTATAAATCTAAAAAATTTTGTTTTCAGTTTTTAACCGAATTGCAGCAAGTAATTCACTTTTTCTATTATTGTTCAATTTTTACAAATGCATTTTTGGAATAAAGATTGTTATTTCTATTTTTTTCGAAGGAATAATTTTGAAGAGAAATATTATATCAAATTAATTTTTTGAAGAAAAAATACATTTGGAAGAGATTTTTGAAGAGAAGAAATGGGGAACAAGAAGGGAAGACAATGTAAATCTGCTAGAAAAAGATCACCTGGTGCTGAAAAAATAAATCGTGAAGCTGCATTGCCATATTATCGTAATACTAAAGAAGGTGAAGAACAAGCTGGAGTAGGAGGGTCATGTCAAGTCAAAGAATTTCACATTGAAGAAGGGTTAGGATCACTCCCTATGGAAGCTTAGACAATTAATGTTGGAGAAGGTTCAGGATCATGTGCTCCTACTGGTATGGATGAACATATACATTTAGCTCAAACTATAAAGAGAAATATTAATTATAGAAACTTAGATCATTTACTTACAATGGATGTGGAAAATTTGAGATCACTTGCTACTGTTCAACTCTTAAGCCTTGCTAAGAAGAGGTCAATGAATATGATAGAAAAAGAAATATTGGCTAAATTTGATAATTTAGATACACTTGAACAAATTCAATTGCTTTCATTTGTACTTATAAAAAAAAATTTAGAAGGGGCATTTAAATTATTGGGTATAGATGCAACATCAAAAAAGAGAAAATTTGTTGACATGAAAATTGATATGATTGAAAATCTTAGGAAAGGTTTGAACCAGGTAGGGAAGCAATCTCGAACTAAAGATATGACCATTACAAGAAAAGTTATGTTGACATCCATTGTAGGTAACACTATCCTCCAAAAAAGACAAATATCTTTAGTTTCATCTCAGATTTGTTTTAGTAGGAAAATAATATCATGATATGTTAATAGGAGAATGCTTTTGGATGATAGCACCTTGGAAGGTAGTTGGCCAATCATGTGTAGAGATTCTTGTTCTAATAGGATTGATTGAGGAATCAAGAATTTGGTCACATTATTTTGGAATGATAATACACGTCCTTCATCAAATAGTAGAGATGTTATCAGACATATAATTTCAGTTAATCAATATGAATATCATATGAAACATTGGTTGGACACAACAAAACATGAAATGTATGTTGCATTTTGTAGTTCAAATCCTAATATAAAGATTTGGAAAACAATGTTTGGAAAATTGAAGCCATATTATATCAGGACAAACAAAGTGTTTGAAACTTGTTGTTGTCGTTATCATATTGAATTTGATCTTCACTATCAGGTTTTTTGAAAGTTTGTAGAAGA
>MU226946.1:2283141-2306550 GCA_018584345.1 Thuja plicata
GTCATCATGGGAGATAAAATTGTATTAATTAGAGAATATTTCCCTTGGTTTAATGAAGCTTAAAGAAATAGAGGCTTGGAGATCTTGAATTGTATGCTTTCCATCAAATCTTGAATCCAAATCTTGAATTCATGTTCTTTCTTGAAATCTTGATTACTTGATTATGATAAGCTCTTGTAAAAAAATTTTGTTATGTCAAATGAGGAAATAGAAGGTCATTTTAGAGTAAATACTTGAATTTGGGATTCAAATTTTATCTAGGATGACCAAAATTGAAATCCTTAGAAGAAGACCCTAACATAAGGCTCTAGGAAAAATTTAGGCCTAAAATCCAAAGGAAAAGTCGGTCGGTTGACTTGTCCTCGGGGACAAGTCGGCTAGTTGATTTGTCCTAGGCAAAATGAGGTCTAATTTAACACAGATTTTGGGGAGGGTGAAAAGAAGCAGGGGGGTGAATGAAAGCTATTGTGATCAAACATAACAAATAGCAAAACCTCAAAATAAATAAAATTAGATCTAATAGGGCCTAAAGAATCAAATTATGGGTGATAACTTTGTGGGTTGATACTTGTATCCCCGACTTTAGCAAGAGTATGAGATAAGATCATACTTATGGTAATATATATTTAATGCATAAGAATGATCGCATCAAGGTCAAGGAGGCAAAGAAAAAAAAAAGCATCCAAGTGACTCAAGCTTTCATCAAATCTAAAACCAAGATAAGAGAGGCATTTCTTGAAAGAGAGAAAGAAAGAGAGAGAAAGTGTGAATACTAGCCTACTAAGAGATCATCTAACAATAGACAACACAAAAGTAAAACACTATAATGGATGATATTGAATGTCTAGAGTTTTATGTACCTCAACTTAAACGTATCCAAAATGATCAATCATTAAAGAAAGAATTGTCTTTTTTTAGGTATCCTACAAAGAAAAAATAAGACCTAGGGGAAGCATTGTCTCCGTAGGGATCAAGGAAATGTAATTACAAGTAAGGAAATAATTTGTATCGTTGGGGCTCAAATAAATAGAGACCATTCCTTAAGGAAATATGTGTTTCCATTAAGGGATCCAATGAAAAGGATAAACACAAGGAAATCATTGTCTCCTTGGTTATCCATAACAGTGGTTGCATGAAATATTTGTGTAAGTGTGTACAAAGTGGTTGGATCAGATATTCCTAGTCCTTTTTCTATAAATGGGCTAGTGTGCCAATTCTACGAAATTGTCTCCATGGTGAATGACCTTCCATCCATGATCCTTAATTTTGAAGATACTACAAATAAATATTCAAATTGTTATGCAAAAGAGAAGAAAGATGAGGTTGTCTATGCTTGCGAGGTAGAGCATTGATAAGTACCTTGCATTTACCTAATGTTGGTGGCACTAGAGGATGGATGAGTTGTAATCATCTCAGTGAGACTTTTTCTTTGGATGGTTTTGTGCATTCACAATATATTTTATATCTCATTCTTAGCTTAGCTATTTTATGTTGAGAGATTTTAAGAATACATGTATTATGATGTTGAAGTTTTATGATCCAAGGTAGGTTAGGGATTTGGTGTTTAAGTCAATATGAATTGTTACCTAGAGAATTTATAAGACTATGATAAAAAAATTATACCATTACAAATTGTATAGTGTGAAAAGTGAAGCAATAACATAGATAACTAAAATTACTTCTCGTTTTCACGAATTACACATATTAGAAAAAAGATGCCCTCCTCTGTTAACAAGGAGACTCAAACTCTAAGTCATAGAATGATCCTTCACTCAAAGATGTGATCAATGAAAATGATAATGATGTACAAATGTGATTAAGGTGATTAATAGAAAAGTTACAAAAAAAATTATAAAAAGAGATAGATTAGGTCAAACAGTGAGCATAAAAGTACATAAATAGAAACCAGAGCACATAACTGACATGTAGATAAAATTTGAGTTAAAAGTGCATGAGACGGGCTCAAAATCATCCTATACTTGTGAACATATCACCAATGGCATTCTGTACCTAGCGAAACTCGATAAAAATTTCTAGGTCTCTCTAACTCTATTTTATCTTTCTAAGTTTGATCTGGTGGCTCCATATGCATAGAAAAATGAGAGAACATGTTTTATAAAGGGGTTTACCTTGGTCAAACCTCTATTTAGGAAACAATCTAAAAAATGGAAAGAGACTAAATAATTGAAACTATGTAAAAAGGGAAATGGTATATTTACCTTGCATAAACCCTCATGGGTGGATATAGAAATAACTCATACCCATGAAGATTCTTTAAATGTGCTTGAAATCTAAAGATTTGACTTGCGAATGTGATATATATATATATATATATATATATATATATATATATATGGTTTCCTTCAAATCTTGAATCTAAATCCCCAATTTCTCTTAATCACTTAAACATCTAGATAATTTGATTGCCAAATGCTTGAGTATGGTTGTGATATACAAAATGAGGAGAGATACGGTCTGTTTATACTTCATGATTTCAAGATTGAAAAAAAATCTAGGCTGGCCAAAAAATAAAAAATCCCACTAATACCCTGATATCGAGCGCTGGGCCAAATTAGGGCCCCAATTTCTTGGGATAGGACACCATTAGCATTTTTTACCTTGGGAAATGATCCAAAATTTTGAGGGGATGCCTAGGTAGATGAAAAGAAGAGGGAAACGAAAAGAGAGGTTGCTAGGATCAAGCATAACGAGCATTGAAACCTCAAAATCACCAAAATGAGGTCTAATAGGTACTAGTAAAGTATCCAATTATGAGTGGTAACTTTTTAGGATGATACATTTAACCCCCACTTTACTAGGATTGTGAGATAATCTTATGCTCATGGTAAAATAGATCAATACATAAGAACAATCTCATCATGGTTGAGGAAACAAAGAAACATCAATCCCCCAAGTGACTTAAGTCTTCATCATATCCAAAAACAAGATAAAGGCATTAATAAGAGAGAGAAAATAAAAAGACAGATAAGGAAAGAGGCATGACCACTAGCCTAGTAAGGTATTGATTTACTATAGATCAACAAAGGAGAAGCCATTACAAAAGATGGCATTGACGGTATAGCTAACTGTTCTATTCTAGTCTGCCCATCAAAGATGACCCATCCTTAAAGAAAGTATTGTCTCCATTAAGGGGATAAAATAGGGGTGATCAAGCCTAAGGAAAGAATTATCTTCATAGATATCAAAAAGGGTAGAAAAATCCTTAAGGAAAAGATTGTCTCCACTAATGGATCTAAGAGAAGGAGAATCTATTCTTAAGGAAAGTTTGTCTTCATTAAGGTATCTGATGAAAAGATGAACACAAAGAAAACATTGTCTCCTTGGTCACTTATAAGAGATGGATTGCATTGAATAATTGTGTATGTGTGTGAAAAATGTGAAACAAGGAGTGTAGTGTATTCCTCCACATTAAAGCGGTTGAAAAAACCGAAACACAAGAGATGACCTTAGCACAACATACATACACCCTAAAAGAAATTTTTCCACTATGAGATGCCCCCAAGAAATTATATACCTATAGATAATCATATGATAATACATAAGATATTTATCAAAGTGAAATGACATCATTCCTTAAAGAGAAAAGAACTAAAAACACAATAGAAGAGTGCCACGTAAAAGTTACAAAGAAGAGTCTTTTTGGGTCTACAATATGGAGACCAAAAAGAATAGGAAGCTACCACTTTTCATCATTCCCAATCATACAACACGATGGTACATTTAAAAATAGTGATACATGGATGACATAATAAGTAATAATATATAGAAGAAGTGAGATAAAAATAGATGAATATTATGATAGATCAATTCCTTTATCACCTTGTTCTACAATACAAACAAGGGCTATCTAAATAAATCTTAGAAAGAGATATATCAAGAAACACATCATGGGAGAAGCACATTATAAAAAGAAAATACAAATACTTTCTGGCACAAGAGTAGCTATGACTTAGGGTGAGGGATGGAATTATAGTTAGGATTAGGGTTACAATTATGATGAGGATAATTTTTAAAGTAAGTCGTTAGAGTTGAGGTTAGGGTTTACATCATGTTTATGTTTTTAAAGGTAAGATTTAGGATCAGTAATATATTTATATTTAGAGTCTTTCATAGGTTAGAGAAATAGTTAGGATTAGGGTCTAGGTTATGGTTAGAGTTAGAGTTTAGATTATGGTTAGGGTTAGATAATAGTGTTATGATTAGAATTATGGTCAATATTAAGATTTACATAATGTATAGAATAAATTAATGAGAAATTCTAAGGTGTTTATCACTCACCAAGATCCTATATACATTTGAATACAAACCCACCCTTAAGTAAAACCTGATTAGCAAGACTAAAATGAGAAAGGGTGCTAATGTAAGATCCGTGTCAAGGGGGATTTTGATTCCTTTAGTGGGTAGATATGTAATATGATAAAGTATGGATCTGATCTAGTGAAGAAAATGCAAATAAAAATAAGGAAGAATAAGTGCACCTAGAAATAAGATGGAGAAGATATAACTTGAAATCAAAATTTTATTGTCGTCAGGATCTCACATCTTGTTGTAACTATAGATATGAGAAATAGGGATATGAATATGTATGTTCTAAAAATTTTACAAAAAAAAATAGGAAAAAAATTAATTTTGGGGAATGAGTTAACCATTCAACTTTTTCCTAGCAAAATCTAATGAAACTTTCCCAAAATCTACAACTGTATCAACACTTACTAGATCTAGAATTATAGCTCTGTATGTGGTTCCCGCACATAAAAAATGGGGGAAAAGGCTATGGAAATGAGTTTTCCATGGTCAAACCATTGTTTAGGATTCAACCTTGAAATTGAACTAAAATTACATAAAGGAAAGAAATGTAAAAGGTAAATTGATGATTCATCTTGTATAAGACCCTCATGAATAGATATAGTAATCACTCAAATCCATGAAGATGCTTGAATATTCTTGGACTCCAAATATTTGACCTTGGAATGAGATGTAGAATCAAGGATTCCTTAAAAAATGTATGGAGTTGTGCTTGCCACTCCAAGATCTTGAGTGTAGATATTATTGGTAACCACATGCAAAGAAGAAGAAAGAGAATGATGAATGAATGGATCTCCTTGCTTAATTGTGAATTCCTATAATTGGTCATCATGGGAGATAAAATTGTATTAATTAGAGAATATTTCCCTTGGTTTAATGAATCTTAAACAAATAGAGGCTTGGAGATCTTGAATTGTATGGTTTCCATCAAATCTTGAATCCAAATCTTGAATTCATGTTCTTTCTTGAAATCTTGATTACTTGATTATGATAAGCTCTTGTAATTTTTTTTTGTTATGTCAAATAAGGAAATAGAAGGTCATTTTAGAGTAAATCCTTGAATTTGGGATTCAAATTTCATCTAGGATGACCAAAATCGAAATCCTTATAAGAAGACCCTAACATAAGGCTCTGGGCAAAATTTAGGCCTAAAAGCCAAAGGAAAAGTCGGTCGGTTGACTTGTCCCCAGGGACAAGTCGGCTAGTTGATTTGTCCTAGGCAAAATGGGGTCAAATTTAACATAGATTTTGGGGAGGGTGAAAAGAAGCAGGGGGAGAATGAAAGCTATTGTGATCAAATATAACAAACATCAAAACCTTAAAATAAACAAAACTAGAGCTAATAGGGCCTAAAGAAATCAAATTATGGGTGATAACTGTGTGGGTTGATACTTGTATCCCCCACTTTAGTGAGAGTATGAGATAAATTCATACTCATGGTAATATAGATTGAATGCATAAGAATGATCTCATCAAGGTCAAGGAGGCAAAGAAAAAAAAAAGCGTCCAAGTGACTCAAGCTTTCATCAAATCTAAAACCAAGATAAGAGAGGCATTTCTTGAAAGAGAGAAAGAAAGAGAGAGAAAGTGTGAATAGTAGCCTACTAAGAGATCATATAACAATAGACAACACAAAAGTAAAACACTATAATGGATGACATTGAATGTCTAGAGTTTTATGTACCTCAACTTAAACGTATCCAAAATGATCAATCATTAAAGAAAGAATTGTCTTTGTTTAGGTATCCTACAAAGCAACAATAAAACCTAGGGGAAGCATTGTCTCCTTAGGGATCAAGGAAATGTAATTACAAGTAAGAAAATATGTGTTTCCATTAAGGGATCTAATGAAAAGGATAAACACAAGGAAATCATTGTCTCCTTGGTTATCCATAACAGAGGTTGGATCAAATATTTGTGTAAGTGTGTACAAAGTGAGAAACACATTGCAGAGTGTATTCCCCCCACGTCAAAGTGATTGCAAAATCCTTAATGAGAGAAATGGATTTAACATAGCTTACATGCTCCCACTAGAAACTTTTCATCTATGAGTGCCCCAAAGAAAAGACAAATTAATGGAAATAAACACAAGACAAAAGAGATCACAGAAGTGATCTACTAATTCTTGGGTCAGTATGATTATATTATAATACATGAAATATTATATTAAAATTAAACGTCGTCATTCCTAAAAGGTAGAATAACTATAAGCACAATGGAATAATCTTACGTAAGAGTCATGAAGAAGAGTCTTTTTGGGTTGAAATTGTAGAGAAAAAAAAAAGTAGATATTATTTTGCATCATCCCCAATTAGACAACACAAAGGCACATTTAGGAATAGTGGCACATGCACGACATAACATGTAACAACATATAGAAGAAGTAAGATAAAAATAGAATAATGCTAATGAAATTGCAATTCCTTTATCACGTTTTGAAAACAAAGTAACAAGGGTCATTTAAAGAAGTATAAAGAAAACATATAAGAAGAAAAACATTATGAAAAAAAAGAAAACACACAAAATCCACAGCTGAAGAGGATCTAGTCAAGTGTATCGCCTACCACCCCCCTTAATCTCATTCTGTAGTTTTTATGGAAGGTAGGAAAATCATAAGAGGAGAAACATCACACACATTAAAAGTAGAAATAGCCAATTCTAAAAAAGGTCCATGGTGTAAAGATGGGTAACTTTTCTTTCTACTAGGAGTCATAGATAATTGTTGTGAAAACATAGCTAAAAATTTATGAATAACACCAATACGCTCAAATATATCATCAGAATCACTAGCATGAATACCATTATTAGTTGCATTAGGAGTATTAAAAGCATCATCATCAATAGTATCTTCTTCATCCAAATTAATTATAAAAGAATTCAAGATACGAATGGAATTATCATGTTTGTTCAATTTCAAGTTTTTTAAATTAACTTCCTCCTTAGGTTCAAACATATGTTGATTAAAGGGAATAAAAGCATAGTGTGTGTTTTAGGTGAAGAAATGTCTAGGGAAGCACACTGGTGGACTCTACTATGATTTTTACAGTGGTTTTCAGAAGCATGAAAATTAAGCTTTAGGATCAATAAACATCAGGTCATTTTCTTCGTTTGGGGGAAGAACGGAGGGAACCACACTAGGTCGAGAGATAGCATTGGAAGAATATTGATAAGGTATGGGAGATGGAATAGAAGAATATATAGGAAGTGTATGAATAATTCCACATACAGGGAAAAGAGATGGAACATCCATAGGTTTACTAAGTTCAAAAATATTTTGGATCTTGTAGGCTTGATAAAAATGGAAGAGATTATCATTATGGGTTTATGTTGGTTGAGGCATGGAAGGCTAAAAGAAATCAAGTTCAATAGACTGTTCAGGTACTAAAGGATAATAGAGGCTATGGTTAACACTCATGATCTCTCCATTATGAGGAGATTTTGAACATTTATGAATAGGAGAGGCCACAAATTTCATGGAGATAAGCCAAGGAAGACCAAGTTTGACTTGAAATTGATCTGAAGTTGGAATTACAGTAAATGTAGCATTTAAAGTTTTACCACCAACTTCAATAGGAAATGATATAGAACCATGGAAAGGATAAATGAAACCATTATAATTTTGGATCATAACATTATATTTATCATAAAAATGACATTGTAATTGTCTAATAAAGATATATTCTCTAGTTATCACATTCACCATGCAAGTAGGATCAACAAGGACACCATGAGAACGAAGGCCATTAACCTTTTGTACAATATAGAGAGGAGCATAAAATGATTTAATTGTTTGAGTAGGGTCAAAGGTAATGAAAAACTCAGGTTTAGCTTTAGGTTTAGGACCACTTTGATCAATGAGATTGACAACATGATTTGCTTCATGAACTATATCATCATAGTCAATAAATTGAGTGGAGGAAAATGAAGGTTGGGTAGGCTCAATGATATGGTCAAATGAGATGACAAAATGATGGTATATATTTTTCAAGTTTTTATAAAGAGGTGTTACAAATTTGTTTCCTTGATCATTAAAACCCTCAATAGATATATCATTAGAATCAATGAGGTCTTGAATAATATATTTCAAATCGAAACACTTTCTAGTAATTGTATAGTCAGAAAATGGAAGCACTTCAATTGTCGACTGGTTTATCCTTCTGATTAAGTGGTTTGGGGTCATTTCAAGCACCTTGAATGGGTCTCTGACTTGGATCTGGCCTTTTCCCCCTACTCTGCCCCATTTCCCACTTTTCCAGCCTATTTTTGACATCCAAAACTGAAAAACTAAGATTTTAGACCTCAGGGCCAAAATCGACCTTTCTAGGTCAAGGTTGACCTCATGATTGACCTAGGTCAAGGATGACCTCACCCCTGACCTAGGTCAAGTTTTATGTTGACCTTGACCCAGTGTACAGATTTTAGGATCTCACAGTTTCTGGATGTTGGTCTTTGAAAAAGTTTAATTCCCACTTCCAGGTCGGCTATTTTGGGTTCTGAAATGATGATTCCTAAATTATATTTAATATAGGTCAAATTCTAAAGGTATAAGTCTAATAGGAATTTCATTCTCCTATGTCATCCTCCTTAGAAGATTATGCCCTAATTTCATATAAAAGGAGGTTTTCTCCTCTCATATTCTGTAACCATGAACTATGATCATCAAGCATAATTGCAAGAACTTTCAAAGACTTGAAGAGTGAATTCCAAAGGTGAAGAAGAAATATTTGAAGCAATCCAAGTAGCCATTGAAGAATTCATCCATTCTCAAGCACTTCTTAAGAAATAATTTTCATCAAGGAGATCCATTGGTGGCCATTAAAAGATTCAAGCTCCATGGAGCCCTCTTGTTGATGATTTCTCCATGCATATTCCTCAAAACCTCTTCCAATTCAAGAACCCATTCAAGATTTGGTGTTGGAGATATACAATAAATTTATTGAAGACATCCTACATTCTAAATTCTAGATCCATTGGTTCATACCTTCTTGTGGATTCAATGATTCGAATCCTCCACAAGGACTTTAACAAGCAAGGTGAATTTATGTATTTAATTTGTTTACTTATGAAATTTCAATTCAATTATAAGGTTAATTAAAAAACTATGGTTTAACCAAGGCAAACCCCTTCCCCCAAACAAACAAATCTCTTTTTCTTACAGGCACAGGTGCAGGACTTTGGATTTGAACTCAGATCTAGATACCCTTTTCCGCGAACTATCAGGATCCATGAATAGATTTTCTATCAGACCTGTGGAGGTTAGGGTTGAGATTATTGGGTTAGGGGTGACATTTGTGGGTCAAGGTCAACCTTTTTCTCAATATGGTGTCAGATCAGAAAAATATTTCTGGGTTTTGTTCGTCTCTGCATTCTGGTTCCGGATCGTATTTTACATTTTTCGGAAATAGAGTACACACCTAAAAAAACATCATTCTTTAGATCTGCCATATCTTAATCATTCTAAATCTATCACACATTCATTCCTTTCCATAAAACATGAATTTAAGACTTTTCTCTTTGCTTCTCATTTGCAAATGATTGATTCATTTGTGCATTGATCCTTCTCTTGGGGTTAATCAGTTTGGATCATTCATTTGTGCATCTTGGGATAGAAGAGGAATATCTTATCTTTCCCCTACGTATTTCAAATGAACTTATTTCAAATGTTACATTATCTTATGTTACATTTTGGTGAACCCGCGATAGACAACGCTTTCTTTTTGGTGTTAGATTTGCATCTTGTGTTAGATCTTACATGCATTCAAAAGTAGATTTCTTTTAAACTCTTGCATTTATATGTCAAAAATCAATAATAATCACAAAATTTATTTAAAAATACAAAAACATTTACATTTTTCATCATATGTTTCATTTGAATGCATTTGGATATATCTAGATCTATTTTCTATGCATTTCTTTATTCGTTATTATGTTGCCCAAGTTGTTTCAAGTATTTTTTAAACCTTTTACAATGTGCTTTATTGATAGGGATGATAATCCTCCTATTTGGGATGAACCTTTGGATTTGGATGTTGATTACTCTCTTCCTCATGAAGACATTATGGATGATTCTACTTTTTTGGATGAACCCTTGGATAAAGACATTGATTTATCCCCTCCTTATGAAGATGACTTGATACAAGAGGGTGATTTATTAATGGATGACATATTCATACATGATGGTGACTCTTTTTATAAAACACACTCCTTTTATGTAGAAATTTTAGAGAAAGAAGAAAACATTATAGATGCTTTACCTCCATTTGGGATTCCTTCTAGTGATGAGGCAATAGTGGAGAATGATATGAATTCCCTTAATTCTCTCCCTCTTAGTGATGATATTATGGAGAATAAAGATCCTACCTCATCTCCACCTAGGATGTCTTCTTTTCTTCCTACTTATGAATCTATTTTTAGTTCTCAGATAACTAACATGGTTTATCCAAAACCCTTGTTGACTATTAAAGGTTGTCCTTGCATTAATATCAAAGGTAAACCTATGGAATCTTTATAATATTTCAGTGATCAAGATTTAATAGCTCACACCTATCATACAAGGAATAACCCTCAACCTAATTTGGTGGTTACTACTTCTTTACCACCTTCTCAACCCATTCTTCCTCCTACACACTGTCTTCCTAGCATGGAGTATGATTTGATAAACTAATTGTGCAATACCCCTGCCAAGATTTCTTTATGGTAGCTTCTTCAAACTTCACCTACCTACCATGAAGCCTTAAAAAAATCTCTAGCAACTCTTTCTACTCCATCTCCTAACCAAGAGAACGTCAACGCCTTCTTATAATGCATGCATGTTACCTCAGGTCCTCCTAACATTATATTTACTCAAAAGGATTTACCTTCTAAAGAAGTTCAGAATCAATATGATGCCCTTATGGTTGATGTTACTATCAATAAGAGTATCATTCATAGGACCTTGACTGATAATGGATCTGGGCTTAATATTTTTAGCATGAACATGCTGTAATTGATTAAAGCTGATCTTTCAACTATTCAACCTAATAATAATCCTATATGTGGCTTTGATAACATTAATAAGAAAACTTTGGGCATCATTACCTCACCTATAAAAGTAGGTTCATTCATCCTAAATACTCCTTTTCATGTTATTCCTAGAACTCTTAATTATAACCTCCTTTTGGGAAGACCTTGGTTGCATGAGATGCATGTTGTTCCTTCCACCCTTCACCATAAAGTCAATTTTATTCACAACAACATGGTCTATACACTTCATGCAGATGATGCGCCAAATCCTTGTTTTCATATTCAAACCCACAATACTCCTATTCCTAATAGTAATCCTTCTTCCTCTAATGCTCTTGCTAGAGATGATTGGGGAAGCTTGAATTATAATCCTACCTTTATTGGAGAATATAAGGTTTCTGATCTTGATTTTATGAAGCCACAAAGAGAGTTTGAACAACGAGTCTTTGCTTCTACTTCTCATTACCTTCATAATAAATGTGTCACTGCTTCTACCCACTAGGAATTTGTCAAACCTACTAGTAATGACATAGTGACTACTAAATTTCCATTGACTCCTTCTGTTATGGCTTCTCACTATGGTCCTGGTTATCATTTACTAGTTAAAAAAGGATTCCATGGTCAAGGATGTGGTAAGAATAAATAGGGAATTCAAATGCCCTTACAGAATGGGGGGCATTATCATTCTTATGGATTTGGACTTAATGCTCAACAACATATCAATTTTA
This sequence comes from Thuja plicata, assembly GCA_018584345.1. Classification (NCBI taxonomy): domain Eukaryota; kingdom Viridiplantae; phylum Streptophyta; class Pinopsida; order Cupressales; family Cupressaceae; genus Thuja; species Thuja plicata. The sequence continues at coordinate 2,295,198 of MU226946.1, forward strand.
CCAACATCTCAAATAACACTTCAAAACATGATGACCTTATGAAGGAATTTGACCAAGAAGTTCTTTTGACTAAAATCCTTTGTGATAAAAGGATTACTAGACCTAAACACAAAAAGAAACGTAGTCCACACTTGAAGACTCTTCCTTTTTGTTTGTATCAGGGTGATCCCACAATAGTGTGTCCCACTTTTTGGCCAACTTTGACACAGAGATCAACATTTTGAGAAAAAACTTCATTTTCGAACACCTATTGCCGCAAAACTATAATGAATTTGAAGATGATATAAACTAGGGTCTTTTATAATTTTCTTTCTAGTTTCTAAGTATATTTTAAAAAAAAAAATTAAAATTCATTTTCCCTCCTCCTTTGAAAAGTGGTTTGTGTGAAAAAATTGTGATTTTAATAAGTGACTTTCACTTGGATCAACATAATTTTTTTTTAAAATATGGTAACGATGTAATTATTTCAAAATTATATTTGTAACTTCAATATCTAGAGGATGTAATTGGTTTCATTCATTTTGGGTCAATATTTCATAGTTTATTAAGTTTTAAAGTGACAGTAAATGTAATTTAGAAATAAGGTTACTTTGATCACTGTAACTTGAAATGTATATATCAAAATTCAATTTTTTTTAATATAGAAAGGTAACACAAATACTCTTTTCCTACATATTTTTCATAATTTTTTTTTTGTAATTTACTATTTTTCCCAAAGCCTTGAAGAGATAGGTTGTTGAATCACCAAACATCCTATGTTTAGTTAAAGTAATATTTGAAAGTGATAACAAACTCAATATGTATTAAAACTATATTCATTAGAAAGCTTGTTTTGAATCACATCATTTGGAATCATGTATTTGAGAAAAAACATTTGATTTGGCCCTTGTCCTAGGCCTTGAAAAACCAATTTTTAGGACTTGTTTTCTTTCAAACAAGAAATTTTCATTTTAGGGGTCTTCGAGCGAAGACCCCTTTCGCGTGAAGGGGTGTAAGGGGTTTCGTGCGAAGACCCTTCGCGCGAAGCCGATTTTTGTGAAAAATCCAGTGAAAACCATCCCGCTAGATTTTTATCTTGCCTACTTCGTGCGAAGTAGGTCGGCCATGTTGTAATTTTTTTTTCAAAAAATTTAGAATGGTATAAATCTAAAAAATTTTGTTTTCAGTTTTTAACCGAATTGCAGCAAGTAATTCACTTTTTCTATTATTGTTCAATTTTTACAAATGCATTTTTGGAATAAAGATTGTTATTTCTATTTTTTTCGAAGGAATAATTTTGAAGAGAAATATTATATCAAATTAATTTTTTGAAGAAAAAATACATTTGGAAGAGATTTTTGAAGAGAAGAAATGGGGAACAAGAAGGGAAGACAATGTAAATCTGCTAGAAAAAGATCACCTGGTGCTGAAAAAATAAATCGTGAAGCTGCATTGCCATATTATCGTAATACTAAAGAAGGTGAAGAACAAGCTGGAGTAGGAGGGTCATGTCAAGTCAAAGAATTTCACATTGAAGAAGGGTTAGGATCACTCCCTATGGAAGCTTAGACAATTAATGTTGGAGAAGGTTCAGGATCATGTGCTCCTACTGGTATGGATGAACATATACATTTAGCTCAAACTATAAAGAGAAATATTAATTATAGAAACTTAGATCATTTACTTACAATGGATGTGGAAAATTTGAGATCACTTGCTACTGTTCAACTCTTAAGCCTTGCTAAGAAGAGGTCAATGAATATGATAGAAAAAGAAATATTGGCTAAATTTGATAATTTAGATACACTTGAACAAATTCAATTGCTTTCATTTGTACTTATAAAAAAAAATTTAGAAGGGGCATTTAAATTATTGGGTATAGATGCAACATCAAAAAAGAGAAAATTTGTTGACATGAAAATTGATATGATTGAAAATCTTAGGAAAGGTTTGAACCAGGTAGGGAAGCAATCTCGAACTAAAGATATGACCATTACAAGAAAAGTTATGTTGACATCCATTGTAGGTAACACTATCCTCCAAAAAAGACAAATATCTTTAGTTTCATCTCAGATTTGTTTTAGTAGGAAAATAATATCATGATATGTTAATAGGAGAATGCTTTTGGATGATAGCACCTTGGAAGGTAGTTGGCCAATCATGTGTAGAGATTCTTGTTCTAATAGGATTGATTGAGGAATCAAGAATTTGGTCACATTATTTTGGAATGATAATACACGTCCTTCATCAAATAGTAGAGATGTTATCAGACATATAATTTCAGTTAATCAATATGAATATCATATGAAACATTGGTTGGACACAACAAAACATGAAATGTATGTTGCATTTTGTAGTTCAAATCCTAATATAAAGATTTGGAAAACAATGTTTGGAAAATTGAAGCCATATTATATCAGGACAAACAAAGTGTTTGAAACTTGTTGTTGTCGTTATCATATTGAATTTGATCTTCACTATCAGGTTTTTTGAAAGTTTGTAGAAGACACTTATGGTTTTTAAAACTCTCCTCCTAGTAGAAGAAGTGAGTCCATCTCATCCATTTTATGTGACAAAAGAGATGATGTGGCTAGACAAAGAAATTGCGTAAAAGGAATATGTCAAATATGTGCTGATTTGACTCTTTTTCCTTTGAAAAATGAAAATATTGATGTAACAAAGATGGTAAATTGCAAGAGTTACAAATATGTAAAGAATGAAACAAAATTTGGGAAAGAATCCAAAAGGTTAGAATATGTTGAAGAAGAGATAAATGTTGGAGTATTTATGGGCAAATTTAAAAAATCAGTTCAACTCTACATTCATCATGCTTTTTTTGCAAAGTGGCAAGCACAACAATTCCAAACACTGAGAGACAATTTGGACTAGTTGGAACTATTGTATTAGTTGTTGATTTTGCAGAAAACTATTCCTTTGTTCATCGAAAGGCAATTCAAATAGAATATTATTTTTCAAAGCAAATTATTATTATGGTACATATGTGTTATCGACACGCACAATTAGATTTGGATGGTATTCATAGCACATCTGAAGCACGGGTCATCAAGAAGGAAGATCATTTTTATATAAGTGATGATAGAGAGCATGACATTCATTATGTAGAACACTGCTTCAAGATGTTTTTTACAAATTTCAAAGAAAGAGGTATAAAAATTGATAAACATTATGTTTGGTCAGATGGATGTGCTGCACAATTCAAATCATCTAGACCATTTTATGCACTATGTAGATATCATCATAATGAAAACATACTACATGTCTGGAGTTTCTGTGAGAGTGGACATGGAAAAAGTGAACATGATGGTGTTGGAGCTTGCATCAAATGTGTTATACAAAAGTATCAAATTAATTATAAGGGATTTAATATAAAAAATGCACATGATGTTGTTGAATGGTGCAAGACACATTTCACACCAAATGAGAATGACACATCATCAGGAATGACTCAAGCGGTACTACATAGAATATTTTGGGAGATAAAAGGTATGCACGCATTTTTAAATTATTCAAGTTAATTTTTTTTTTATGTACATTCTTTATTCAAATTATATTTGAATATAACCATGTAATATATATATATAATATATGCTTTTGTTCAGGTGTGGATACAAAAATTATGCATGGTTCTAAGCGGATAGAAAGGACACGATCTTTGCATTCAGTTATGAGTACAAATTTTTGCAATTGGACATTGAAAACTAGGGACTACTCGTGCTTTTCTTGTCACTGCATTGCTGACAATTATGAGGAATGCATCAATCAAGACCGTGGATATGTAGGTGCATGGAATATGGTGCCAGTAGTTTTTACTGACACATTTTATATAGATGAAGATGAAAACTTTGATGATGTTCCTTTGATTTCTACTGATTACGATCATATCTTGGGATTGGTCAAAATTGGTAAGTATATATTTCACATTATATGGTCCATTGAGTTGCATGTATCTACATAGATAGATAAATCTATAGATTAAAATGCATGTATCTAGATAGATGGATAGATCTATATATTTAACTAAGTAAATTTTAATATCTCACTTGTATATAATTTTAATATATATTTTTCCAGAGATGTCTTTGCAGTGATTGCTGAGCGTGGAAATGTAGAAGGAGTTGGTTATTATTTACTGCATTGTACTGCAATGAGGATGAAGTTACTTGAACCTAAAGAAAGTGATGGAATGTTTTTCCCAATAGGTTAGTATGATTTACAGATCAATATATTGAACTCAATTTGTAAATTTTAAATTTTAACCTTTTAACAAATTTCAAATTTAGTTTGTTTAAATTTATATTGCTAAAATTTGTGACCTGCAGGTTCAGTTGTTTTATAGGGAACATATTTCAAGAAAATAAAAGTAATTCAACATGGTATTCACATTGTTGATAACCAATCAGACAATAAGGTCTTTCAATATAGTCACCTAGTAGTTGCCACCTCCATTTGTCTCCATACAGTTAAATTTCAACGTGGACGTCGTAAGTGGAGACTAGATAGTGAGGATCATAAGAGAATATTACATGTTCTCCATGAAAGGTCTGAACCACTTGAGTTGGTTTAAAAGGTATAATATATATGTACCTATTTCATGTGTTAGGACCTACTTGATATTTGTGGATTAAATTGACTATACTTTGTTGATATATTTAAACACATGATGGACTATAATTTCTTGATATATTCAATGGACCTATTTGATAGTTCAATGGTTTTAATATATAAAAATTTATGTATGATTCTATATATGTGCATGTATATATGTATGGTTAAATATATATATATTCTTTGATTGTTCAATGATTTGTATAGATTTCCTAAAACATGATGACGTTAGTTAGATCCCCTTAAGACATCCCCTTAAGACATTTGTTAGATTACTAATGACATTTTATAAATTACTTATGTATGCTTTGATTGTTCAATGATTTGATTGTTAGATTACTAATGACATTTTATAGATTACTTATGTATGCTTCAAGATTGTTCAATGATGTGTCTAGATTACTTAAATTAGTTAAATATCCCCTTAAGACATTAGTTTGAACACTAAAACATGATGACATTAGTTCGAACACTATTTAACATGATGAAATTAGTTCTAGAATGAGTTAGAATACTTATTGTCCATTAGTTGTACATGTGTACAAATTAAATTGTTATTTTTTATGATATTAATCTAGATCCCCTTAAGACATCCCCTTAAGATGTTTTATAGATTACTTATGTATGCTTTGATTGTTAGATTACAAATGACATTTTATAGATTACTTATGTATGCTTCAAGATTACATGCAATGATGAAATTAGTTAGATTACTTATGACATGTGTTAGTATACTTATCAAATTAAATTAAGGATTTAACATCTAACCCAATGATGAAATTATTTAGAGTACTTAGAATACTTATCAAATTAAATTAAGGTTGATTTAATTGTTAGATTACTAATGACATTTTATAGATTATTTATGTATGCTTCAAGATTACATTCAATGATGAAATTAATTAGAATACTTATGAAATTAAATTAAGGATAACATCTAACCCAATTAAACCATTTAATCAAATGAAACCATTATATCATCTAATAAAATTAAACCATCTAATCAAATCAGCTAATTAGCTAATAAATATATGTCTCGAATGATAAACTGAAAAGATCAAATCCAATGAAACCATCAAATATGTCTCGAATCATAAACTCAAAATATCAAACATATAATAATGACATATATATATATATATATATGAGTCTCAAATCAAAGATATGTGCAACATGTCCTAAACTAGGGAGTCATCCAGGCGCATGCAAACAAAGTGACCCTCTAATTGACTGCCATGACCATCCTCTGGCTGTGAAGGAGAAAATGATTCCTTTGCATATAAATGCACGTTTAAACTTACATATATTTAAAACTTACCTAGCCACTAGTAGGTGTTACATCTACTGAATCTCTCCTATGAAGGTGCTCCGAGCCCACACTAGAGGTAATGTGCTCCGCTTGAGTGTCATGAGCATCCTCTAACTATGATGCATCAAATTTAGTAATATATTTAGTAATATATTATGTAAAGTACAAGTGTACACATGCATGCTTAAACCTATGTATGTATATATTTAAAACTTACATGACCACTAGTAGGTGTCATATGAAGATGCTCTGATCCCACACTAGAGGTAATGTGCTCTGCTAACTATTCTTGCAAAATATTATACATTGAACAAACATCAATACACACATATCAACAATTAATTATTTGCTAAAACTCCTAGAAAGGAGAAAAGAAAACTTTATATACCTAGATCTCAGGACCAAGAGGATTACCAGCGTGGTCCACCATCATATCATCAACTAAAACATCATCACCCACACCACCATCTGTCCTGAGGGTCTCTAGTAATGAAGAGTGTAGGGGTGTGTGTATCTAGGAGGGGACTGACGTAGAGCCTGAAGCACCAGAAGGAAATAACAAATGCATAATGATCCAATATCACTGCCAGAGTCCACCTAACTCAACCCATACAAATTCTCATCAAATATGTCTAGGCTCTCAGCTGTGATGCGTACATCTCCAACCCGTATACCTGGCTCTATAGTTGCAGACTGATCAGTGGGTGTAGAGCGCTCTACAGAGTGTTGTGAACTATGTTGTGGCTGAGTAGATGGTGCAAAGTTATCTGCAGAGTGCTATGAACTATACTATGCCTGGCGAGATGGTGTGTCCTATGTCGGTGGAACTACAAGACCCCGTACAACTCTGATGACATCTCTAATTGAATGTGCTGGGATAGTCTCCATGTCTGGAATACAAGAATATGACTACAGGAGATCCTCCAAAAAGTAAAGTGCCACATCCAAATGACAATGATGGATAGAAAGTGCTCGTATCTCTCCAGGTGGAGGAAGACCAAAAGATCTATATGTCTCATCACTAACCCCTGCAACAGTACTAGATGAAGTCTTAGTGGACAATATGCCTCGACTCGGTCTAGTCAAAATATATCTACCCACTATATCTAAAGTGATGGATGTGGCTACAGATGCGATCTCACCTATCCTATCCACTAATCCCCTCTGGGAAGCAATGACCACTCTATCTGCAGTAGCATCCATTGTCGATGTCACTGTCAGAGTCCTATGCCGAACTAGCTCTCTAGTAGTATGTACAACACGATCATCCCTACGAGACTAATGACGGTCAGAAACTCTACCACTCCCCTATCCATAATATCTAGGTAGATCTAAATATTTGACCCTAAGTCCCAAACAGAACTCAGCGTACAACTGCTATGCAAAATATAATAGAATCTGGTCATTATTCAAATAATGACCATGTGCTGCAAAAAAATGAGGGTATATCATGCATGAAATCTTAGGAATCCTACACTGTGTAACTTGATAAGAGCTCACCTTGGTCTTCCCATCATAAAATGGAAAGACCTCTCATTTGATGATTTCCTTGGGGACACGGTTCTGGACCGTCTCCAAGGAAACATCACCCAAAACCTCGGCTCTCAACTCTCAAAAAATAGTATCTACGACCTGTGGCGTGAAAGAAGAATGGGATCTCAATCTAGTAGTCATGTCCTCTAAAGTCCTCAATATATTGGCACAAATATCTCTATATATGTAATTTGACCTAGACATGCAGATGTTCTATCTAAGTTTATCCATCTCTATTTGGGTTGTCAGAAAAATACTTGCCAGATTAGGAGTGCAATGTGCATCCTAAGCTGGTACATCATGTGTAGGTACATCCTCAGCACCCATCTAGATGTAACATGTACATGAAAGCTAAATGTTAACAATTAAGTACTTGATTAAAAACATGTTATAATTGCAACATAAAATGGAAACAAATATAGATGAATATATAAAATTATAAATTTCTTAATTGGGGTCCTATTAGGTCTTAAGAGTCCTATTACCTATCTTAAGGGTCCTTGGACATGTACTAAGGGGTATTAATAGGTCATATTAGGTCAAGTATGTCTCATTTTTTTATACCTCTTAAGGGGTCAGGTATTAGGTAGATTAAGAGTCCTATAAGGTCTTCATATTTACCTATTAGTTCCTATTAGGTCCTATTAGGTCTTAACATGTTAGGGAACTAATGTTAAATTTTATGTTGATTTATGTTTCAGTTTCATGTAAGGGTTAATTTGTTAGAGTTTTGAATGTTAGGGTTCAATATGGTTAGGGTTTCATGTTAAAGGGTTCAATATTGTTAAGGTTTCATGTTAGGGTTTCATATGGTTAAGGTTTCATGTTAGACATAAATTCATATGGTTAAGTTTTCATGTTAGGGTTCCATACATGGTTAAGGTTACATGTTTAACCTGATTCAATACAGTTAAGGTTTCGTGTTAGGGTTAAAATGTTAAGTTTATGTTATTTTATGTTTTAGTTTCATGTTAGGGTTAATTTGTTAGAGTTTTGAATGTTAGGGTTCAATATGGTTAGGGTTTCATGTTAAAGGGTTCAATATGGTTAAGGTTTCATGTTAGGGTTAAAATGTTATGTTTATGTTGATTTATGTTTTAGTTTCATGTTAGGTCCTTAATTTGTTATCTATTTCATGTTACCTGGTTTCATGTTAGGGTTTCATATCCAGTTAAGGTTTCATGTTAGGGTTCAATATCATTAAGGTTTTATGCTAGGACCTTTCATGTTATGTGACCTTAATTTGTTAGAGTTTCATGTTAGGGTTTCATATGGTTAGGGTTTCATATCCAGTTAAGATTTCATGTTAGGGTTCAATATGGTTAAGGATTTATGTTAGGGTTTCATGTAACCTTGTTAAATATGGTTAACATTTCATGTTCTAGGGTTAATACACAATGTAATTTATGTTGATTTATGATTCACTTTCATGTCTAGGGTTAATTTATTATATTTTCATGTGCTAGGGTTCAATATGGTTTAATGGTTTCATGTACATTAGTGTTTCATGACCTAGGGTTAATGTTAGAGTTTATGTCAAGATTTATGTTTTAGTTTCATATTAGGACCTTAATTTGTTAGAGTTTCATGCGAGGGTTTCATATGGTTAGGGTTTCATATCTAGTTAAGGTTTTATGTTAGGGTTCAATGTGGTTAAGGTTTTATGTTAGGGTTTCATGTAACCTGGTTCAATATGGTTACTTGGTTTCATTTTAGGGTTAATGAACTATAGTTTATGTTGATTTATGTTTCAGTTTCATTTCTAGGGTTAATTTGTTAGAGTTTCATGTTAGGGTTCAATATGGTTTTAAGGTTTCATGTTAGGGTTCAATATGTTTTTAAGGTTTCATGTTAGGGTTTAATATGGTTACCTGGTTTCATGTTAGGGTTCAATATGATTACTTGGGTTCTATAATAGATCTTAAGAGTCCTAGGTATAGATTAACTTGAGTTCTAATAGGTCATCCTCCCGTGTTTTAAAGGGTCATACTTGGGTTCTTAAAAAGGTTTAAATGTCAATGTAGCTGGGTCCTAAGGTACATGTATTACTTGGGTCCTCTAAGTGTCTTAAAATGTACTAGGACATACATACTAAGGCATTTAATAGTTTAACATCTAACTCTACATGAATAATGTGTGTGTGTGTGTGTGTGTGTGTGTGTGTGTGTGTGTATATATATATAAAGTTTTATAACATATACATGTAAATAATTTAGAGAGAGAGATTCCTAATAAATTTACTAAGTTTAAAAATAATTTAAAAATAAATAATTTAAATTTCTAACATTTTGTACTATGGTTTTCTATCATTTTCTAACATGTACTATGTTACAATTTTTTATAACATTTGCTAACATTCTAATTACAGTTTTCTAATCATAACTAAGTTATAATTTTCTAATATTTTCTAATGTTTACTAAGTTACAATTGTCTAATATTTTCTAATGTATACTAAAATTTACAATTTTCTAATTTTACTAAGTTACAATTTTCTAATATTTTCTAATGTATACTAAAATTTACAATTTTCTAATTTTACTAAGTTGCAATTTTATAATATTTTCTAATGTTTACTAAGTTACAATTTTATAATATTTTCTAATGTATACCAAACTTTACAATTTTCTAATATATACGAAGTTATGTAATTTTCTAATATTTTCTAATGTATACTAAGTTACAATTTGCTAATATTTTCTAATATATACTATGTTACAAATTTCTAACTTTTGTAAACATAAATATACTATGATTTTTTAATGTTTTCTAATATTTTCTAACATTTTACTATGATTTTCTAACATTCTACTATAATTTTCTAATATACTACTATAATTTTCTAACATATTCTAAAATTCAACTAACATTTTCTAACATTTCTACAAACTAAATATTATTCAAAACAAATAATTAACTAAAATAAATGTAAAACATACAATTTACAATAAAAATGAGAAAAATGTGTGTACCTGGTACTAGTAACAATCACAAGAGGTTGAAGAAGCTTGGGAGTTGTTGACGTCGTACTGGTTGTCATTGGTTCACTCTAAGCCCCGGGTCCACAAAATCTTGAAAAATGAATAGTAAAAATGAAATGGGTAGTTGGAAATTTATACAAATTCTAGCAAAAAATGGCTTTCTGTGAGGTCTGGCTTCACGTGAAGTAACCTACGTGGGATACTTCAAGTGAAGTCTTGGCTTTGTGTGAAGTCTCCCACGTAGGGTACTTCACACGAAGCCTATCACTCACTTCACATGAAGTGGTGGCTTCGCGTGAAGCCACCAATTTTTTTTTTTATGGAAGTCTGAAATCCTTCGTCCCAAAAAGTGGGACACACTATTGTGATTTCACCCATCATAGATTTCATGATCACTCTACTAATGAATTTCAAGCTTTACATTATAAGATTAGGCAGCTCATTGATAGTAAAATTATTTATATATCATCTGGAAATGAGTTGTATTTGAATCACGTTTTCTCTAAATAACATTTATGTTCCTATTATGGAACTCCACATTATGTAAATAATGTTAGCCTAATCTTTGGGGGCTCGTTGTCTTGCATAGTATTGTGAGCAATATAATAGGTCCCCTTTCATCCTTGTTCACATGCTTGTGGGGCAAGGATGACATCTCCTTCTTTTTAATCTTTCTAGGATTAACTTTTCCCTTGGTTAAGCAGTATCTATCTATTATGTGATATCCAATCATACATGAAAATTTTGGTTTGCATTGATGATCTAATTCCTTGATCATAACCTATTTCTTTGTTTGACATTGGGTTTCCATGGTTGATAAATCTATCACCTTGGAAACTGAATATTGTGCTATCCCTCACAAGGGTTACTTTTTCACTTCTTGCATGATATCTCTTTGCATTTTTCCCTTCCATGGCCTCATAGGAG
>MU226946.1:2306600-2320290 GCA_018584345.1 Thuja plicata
GTTGTCTATGGATATTGTCTTGATGTTGAAGAAGGCTTTATCCTTGTTCTTTTCTTTCCTTAACATGTCAAAATAGTATGTACTTTTCCATCTTAAGGAGGGGGGCATATATACGGCCTCCCTCATTTTATATTATGCATTTTTGTTCTAACATTTTTTTTTGCAGCATGCTAAATCCTCTGAAGGTAATGCACATAAGTTGCTAAATCCATAAGAGATACGCATTCAATTACAATTCAATATGCTAAATCCTCGAAAGGCAATGCACATAAGTTGCTAAATCTTGAAGAGATACACATTTTACAAATGTATTCCATGGTGATATAAGAATATGGATACATGGGTACTTCATAAAAGCTGTCAGAAGACACACTACATACATGCACGAAGCTGCCAAAAGGTGCACAACTTTATGGGGTGACTATCAAGTTGTTTCTTGATGAGCCATCCTATCCTTTTTGTGGTTCATAGTGAGATACACACATCTTACTGGGTGAGCTAACCACTACTCTCTCTCTCTCTCTCTCTCTCTGACCGGTGATGTCTCTCTTATCATGATATTAGGGTTGATAAAGAATTAAGTCCCTTGGGGGCTTGAGGATTCCTTTTTCCCTTTTTATCTCAATAAGATTATCTTTTCTTCATGATCTCCTTTACCAAGAGTTCGCATTGAGTCCATACTCTTGCTAAAGTGGGGGCTAAATGTATAGTCAAAAAATGGAAGCACTTGTATTATAGACTGGCTTAGCCTTTTGAGTAAGTGGTTTGGGGTCATGTCAAGCACCTTGAATGGGTCTCTGACTTGGATCTATCCTTTTTCCCCTATTCTACCACATTTCCCACTTTCCAACCTGTTTCTGACATCCAGAACTAAAAACTAAGATTTTTGACCTCAAGGTCAAAATTGACCTTTCTTGGTGAAGGTCAACCTCACCCTTGACCTAGGTCAAGTTTGACCTCACCCTTGACCTAGGTCAAGGTTTAAATCACCCCTGACCTAGGTCATGGTCGACCTCGACCTTGACCCAGGGTCCAGATTTCAGGATCTCACATTTTCAGGATGTCGGTCTTTGAAAAAGTTTAATTCCCACTTCCAGGTCGGTTGTTTTGGGTTCCAAAATGATAATTCCTAAATTATATTTAATATAGGTCCATTTCTAAGGGTATAATTCTAATGGGAATTTAATTCTCCTATGTCGGCATCCTTAAAAGATTGTGCCCTAATTTCATATAAAAGGAAGTTTTATCCTCTCATTTTCTCTAACCATGAACTATGATCATCAATCATAATTGCAAGAACTTTCAAAGAATTGAAGAGTGAATTCCAAAGGTGAAGAAGGATTTTAATCAAGCCAAGTATCCATTGAAGCATTCATCTATTCTCAATCACTTCTCAAGCAATCATTTTCATCAAAGAGATCCATTTGTGGCCATTAAAGGATTCAAGCTCCATGGAGCCCTCTTGTTGAAGATTTCTCTATCGACATTCCTCCAAACCTCTTCCAATTCAAGAACCCATTCAAGATTTGGTGTTAGAGATCTACATGAAATTTATTGAAGACATCCTACATTCTAAATTATAGATCCACTAGTGCAAACCTACTTGTGGATTCAAGGATTCGAATCCTCCACAAGGACTTTTACAAGCAAGGTGAATTTATGCATTTACTTTGTTTACTTATGAAATTTCAATTCAATTATAAGGTTAATTCCAAAACCATGGTTTGACCAAGGAAAAGACCTCCCCCCAAACAAACAAATCTCTTTTTATTTGAGGTACAGGTGTAGGACTGCGGATTTAAACTCATATCTGGATACCCTTTTTCAGTGAACTATAAGGATCCACGAACAGATTTTCTATCGGACTTGTGTCGGTCAAGGTCAAGATTATTGGGGTAGGGGTGACATTTGTGGGTCAAGGTTGACCTTTTTCTCAAGACGGTGTCAGATCAGAAAAAAATTTCTGGGTTTTGTTCATCTTTGCGTTCTGGTTCTAGATCATACTTCAGATTTTGTAGAAATAGAGTACAGATCTCAAAAAACATCATTCTTTAGATCTGCCATATCTTAAGGTTAGTAATTTTCTCATATTCATTTCAATCTTTCTAACTCTATCACACATTCATTCCTTTCCATAAAATGGGAATTTAAGACTTTCCTCTTCGCTCTTATTTCCAAATGATTGATTCATTTGTGCATTGATCCTTCTCTTGGGGTTAATCAATTTGGATCGTTCATTTGTGCATCTTGGGATAGGCGAGGAATATCTTATCTTTCCCCTACATATTTCAAATGAACTTAATTGAAATGTTACATTATCTTATGTTACAGTATCATGGCCAGGTTGATGATGGTATTGAAAGAAATATTTGTGATCATATTTTTTGGGCAAAGGTTTGGATGTATCAGTTGGTTTGAGAGGAGGAAGTGGTAACACATTAGCATTAATAAAATTCAACATCACATTCAAAAAATTCAAAAAATGAGTAAAATTATGAGCAAGTCTAAAGATAGATGATTGCAAAGATTCAAAAGATGAGTAAAATTATGAGCAAGTATAAAGATAGATGATAAAGTAGCCACATGTTTGGATATTGTTGTCACTTTCTCATCAACATTATTGTAATAATTTTTGATCTGAGTGAGGTTCATTGGTTTATGAAACTTGTTGAAATTGATGGATCCAGAATCATTTTTTCAACCTGATTCATTGGAGTGGTTTTGTCAAACTCATTTATTTTTAATTGATAATTATGAAGCACTGCACATAATTGAGTAAAAGAAGGGAATTAAGAAATGTAATCTTTTCTTGAATCTATTTTTGTAAATTCGAAATAAAATTATTTCAACATAAATTTTAGGAAGAAGGTAAGAAATATGAGCATGCAAATATTTAAATCTACCAATGAAATCAATAACTTTTTCTTTAACACCTTCTTTATAATGCATTAAATCAGTCAAATAAATCTTAGAACCATTGTTGTTTTGAAATTATTGAATGAAATAATTAGAAAGATTTTGGAGGGAATCAATATAATGAGGAGTCAAATAAAATTACCTTTGTGCTTGTTTGTCATGAACCTATAGGCATGCGAGAAATAACTATACAAGTTTTGAAAGGTTTAGATGTGTGTCAAAGGATCACCCTTACCGTTATACGTGTCAAGATGAGGAATCTCCATATATTGTAGGATAACAACATAAATGACATCCAAAGAGAAAGGAATAGAAAGGTAACAAGTAAGGATGTTGAACTTTGATTGAGCCATTAAAGAAACAATTTGTTGTTGCAAGGAAGACACAGTTTTAGCCAAGCTATTAATGGTAGGATCATTAGAAATAATAGTAGGTGGAGATATATTTGAAATGGTTTGAGCATTTTGAGAAATGGATTAAATGGTTGAATATGAAAAGGGCACACTATGGTAAGTTGACATGAATGAAGGTAAGGAAACACATGGTAAAATTGAAGGAATAGAAGGAGAAATTGGATTAGGGATGCTCAGATGCGCAGGATTGAGAATTTTGAGTGGAAATTGTTATGATGGGTGGATCTTAAGTGGAAATGCTAGGGATTGAAGTGGAATTAGGCCTAGAGGTCTCAAAACTAGTGGTAGGTGGAATAAGCCTAGCTCTTGAGCACAATCTCTAAGAGGATTAACATTTTTATCAATGAGATAACAGATACTATACAATATTTTAACACCATGTTCATCATTACAAATTTACTTCCTTAAGCCTTCAACAATGGAAATGACCTCAAGATTCAGTTTTTCTTGTCCTAACCATGGTTCAATTTTATCAAAGTCATTGGAATGATTTTGAACTTTCATAGGAGGGACTCTTAAAGCCTCATCTTCACAATGAGAAGATTATGAATAGTTGTTATCCATGTTAGGATTTATGTCACATCTAGGAAAGAGATAAGGCTCAGGATCAAAGGAACCCATAAGTCTATGACTTTTCCTAATAATAATACTATAATTAGGACTCAAAGTGATAAAAGTCATGCATAAGGAAATATAAGGTAGGATATAGATATAATTCAATTATAATATTTCAAAGATATATGTAATCGAAGAAAAGAAGATATTTTATGAAAGAAACATTTAACTATGAAATTTAAACATAAAATGTAAAAGATGCATGTGTAGATCTAGACACTAAATAAGATTTATAAAGAAATAAATCTGTAGATATAGATACATAAAATGTAATAAAGGTATGATCAAATATAATGCACACAAGGAAATAGACAACAAATTAGAATGGAAGTATAATGCATCAGGTTCACCAATATGTATAGAAGAAAATGGTGATAAATGTTGAGGCTTAGATCACTCACCAAGATCCTATATGTATTTGAATACAAACCCACCCTTAAGAAAAACCTTAATATAACAACCAAAATGATTATCGGTGCTAATGCAATATGTATGTCAAGGAGGATTTTGATTCGTCTAGGGGATAGAGATGTGATACATGATAAAGTAAAGATATGATCTAATAAAGTAAGTGTAAAGAAAAAGAAGGAATAATAAGTGAAACTACAAACAAGATGAGGAAGATATGACTTCAAATCTAAATTTGAGCATATCTAGGATCTTGAATCTCATTGTAACTATAGATCTCAGAAATAGGAATCTGAATACGTCTGTCCTGAAATTTTCACTAAAAAAATAAGGGAAAAATCAACTTTTGGGGAGCAATTTGACTTTTGGGGAACAATTTTACAGTTCAAATTATTCCTAGAAAAATCAGATGAAACTTTTGCAAATTCTATAACTACAAAAACATTGTCGAGTTCCAGAATTACTCCTCTGCAACCTATTTTTGCACACAAACAAATAGGGGACATTTGTGTGGAAAGGGGTATTCCTTGGTCAAACCCCTCTCTAGGAAAAAACCTTGAAATTTAATTGAAATTGCATAAACAAAAGCAATGTAAAAGATAAAATGCTAATTAACCTTATATGAGGCCCTCATGAGAAGATTTAGTAATTTCTCAAATCCATGAAGATGCTTTAATGTACATGGAATCCAATGAGTTGACCTGGGAATGAGATGTAGAATCAAGGATGCCTTCACAAATGCATGGATCTATATAGGATTGCAACTACTAGATCTTGAATGTAGATATTCTTGGTAACCACATGTAAAGAGAAACAAAGAGAAGGATGAGTGATTGGATCTCCTTGCTTGATTAAGAATTCCTCTACTTGGACATCAAGAGAGATAAAATTGATTCAATTAGAGAATATTTCCCTTACTTGAATAGATCTTGAATAAATGGAGACTTGGAGATCTTGAATTGGATGTTTTCCTTTAAATCTTTAATCCAAATCCTCAATTGATCTTTCTTGCTTGAAATATTGATCACTTGAATATGATATATTGTACCATTTGTTCTTATGTCAAATGAGGAAATAGAAAACCCTTTTATAGTAAATCCTTGAATTTAGGATTCAAATTTGGTCCAGTCGACTATAATGGAAAATCTCAAAAGAAGACCACGACATTGGGATCTGGGCAAAATTTGGGCTAAAAACGCTAGGGACAAGTCATCCATTCAACTTGTCCCTAGGGATAAGTCAACTAGTCGACTTGTCCTAGGAAAAATGGGCTCAAATTTCAAAAGGATGTTGAGGAAGGTGAAAAGAAGTGGGGGGATGAAATGCAGGTTGTTGTAATCAAGCATAAAAAACATTTGGTCCTCAAAATCCCCAAAATGAGAGCTAATAGGTCCTAAATACATCCAATTATGGATGATAACTTCTAAGGAAAATACAAATAATATTTAATGTTATGGTCAAGATTGAGATTAGGGTTTAATTTGAGCTTAGAGATATACTTACAGTTATGATTCATGTTAGGATTTAGGACTAGGAATCAAATTATGGTTATAATTAGGGTTTAAATAATAATATCTAAGGTTTGGGGTATGGATATAGTGAGGCTTAGGATTAGAATTTGGATTGGTGTTATTTTAATGGCTAGCAATATGAATTAGGATTATGGATTTGATTTAGGGTTATGGTTAGAACTATAGTCAGGGTTAGGATTTTGATCATTTTTATCAAGCTAGGGGTAGAGTTATGGTTATACTTTAGGGATACACATATTAGTAGTGGTAAGGATATATATATAGTTTATTTTATGATTAGGGTTAGGGGTATAGTTAGGGTTATGGTGAGTGTTAGAGGTAGGTTTACATATAGGATTTAGGCTTAGACTTATATTTTTGAATTATGGTTAAGATTAGGATTTACATCAAGTTCAAGGTTAGTGGTAGGGTTATGGTAAGGGCCAAGGATAGGATAATGGTCATAATTTAGGGTTAGGATGATGGTCAGGTATTACAACATTTTTAACGATTATGGATTTGATTTAGGGTTATGGTTAGAACTATAGTTAGGGTTAAGATTTTGATCATTTTTATCAAGCTAGGGATAGAGTTAGGGTTATACTTTAGGGATACACATATTAGTAGTGTTAAGGATATGTATATAGTTTATTTTATGATTAGGGTTAGGGGTATAGTTAGGGTTTCGGTTTGGGTTATGGTGAGTGTTAGAGGTAGGTTTACATATAAGATTTAGGCTTAGACTTATATTTTTGAATTATGGTTAAGATTAGGATTTAGATCAAGTTCAAGGTTAGTGGTAGGGTTATGGTAAGGGTCAGGGATAGGATAATGGTTATAATTTAGGGTTAGGATGATGGTCAGGTATTACAACATTTTTAGGGATATAGCTAGGAATAGGGTTAGGGTTATGGGTAGAATAAACATTACGGTTAAGGTGAGGGTGAGGGTTAGGGTTAGGGTGATTCTTAGGATTAGGTTTTGGGTTAGAGATGTTGGTATGTTTATGGTCATTATTAAAATAAGTTAAGGATTAGGGTTAAGATAAAATTATATAGAATTAGAGATAGAATAAGAATAATGATATATTTTAGCTCAAGATTATAGATAGGGTGAGATTTTTGGTTAGAAGGATAATTATGATTATCTTATGATTATGACTAGAAAATATTTTTGGTTAAGATTATAGTCAAATTGAACTAGTATGAGGGTTAGGGTTAGGTTTTGGAATGGGTAAAAGTACAAACCTGTGTTACACTTTTATAAAGGAAAAGGACCACATCATGCAAACTATTCAACTTTAACGACATAAAAAGTGGCATTTGTATTTAGAATTTGAGGATGTAAACTGATGAAATGTGTAAAAATGCATGACGTTTATGCCTATATTTTTTTTAAATTTTTTTGAATAAGAATTGACATAGTTTTTTTAAAAATTTTTGAAGACCATTTTTCAATTGCTGAAAACTGCTAAAAATCTGGGGTCTAGTTCCCACCTAACAAGTATATGCAAATAATCTATTTTTCTGCTGATTTTAAAATTTGTTATAGATAAAATATATAGCTAGTGCAAAAAAGAAGAAAGATTGGTTTTCAATTTATATTTTCTCCGTTATAATTGCTCAAAGTTGAACTTTCTAAAATTAACATTTTTCATCTCCCACCATATTTCCCCTATCAAATCTACACTATCCAGAAAAAAAATTACATACTCTTGTAGAGGACCCTCTCCTCTAGTGTTAAATATAAATTTTCAATTTTTTTGATATGATTTACTATTTTTTTACTTATTTGAAGCAACATCTTCTCGAATGTTAAAATACCTACTTTTTGTATTTTAAAATTATGATATATTAGATCTAATCAAAATACTATAAACTTTATATGTCAATAATCTTGACTCTGAGCTCTACAAAAGGGTATTTTTATATTTTTAAAAAAATATCATTAAAAAGAGTAGGGGTTATTGAAACATGTATTTTCTAAAATAATTTTATTTCTTTGGTAATTGGTATAAAGCATGGATTTAATAGACATTTCCAATTGGAAAAGTTTAACCACTTATCTATCTTAGCTAGAATGAATCTAGCTAGACCATATGTTTGACAAAAAATGGTTTTTATTTAGAAATACTCAAATTTAGTTATGTTGATGTTAGGAAGTCTCCTTGGTAAACTTCTGAGTTTGCTTGAAACTCTTCTCAGGCCTCTCCTAGGACCTCTAGGGCTTCCTCAATCCACCCTTTCTCATTGGAAAGATTCAATCCTTCCCTCCAACCAAGAATTCTTCCTATCTTGTTAAGGTCACCATTCTTGTGTTCTATAAGAACCTTCCACTCAAACCACTCCAAGCCCTAAATGTAAATTTGGATTTGCAGGAGGGTCAAGGCTTCAATATACTCCATTATTGGATTGTAACCTAGGTTTGAAGCCACCAAGTTTAACCATATTCCCATCTAGTTCTAGATCCCTATCTTTTAAGCCTTGTAGCCCTTTTTGCCAATTAGGCCTCCTAAATTGTAGGACAACACTTTTTTTGTGTAGAAACTTCAAAGAACCCCAAAATATCTTCTATTAGTCTTCAATTAAGTCAAAAACACACAAGGATTTTCTAGGTTTTAGAGTCCAACTCTGTCCGTACACCTAGTTTCTTGAATATGGCATTTTTCTTGTTCTTAGACCAGTTTGAGGTCTTAGTCTTCAAAAATTGGAAAGTTGAAGTCTTGGGAACTCATCCACTTTTCTAAGCACATGCATAACATCCTTCAATACACCCATGGCATTCTTAGCTCATGAGAACACCCCATGCAATTTTAAAACCAACTGTCACTTTCTCTTCCTAACTCGACTGTGCATTTAGCTCACCTAGGGAAAGTTCTTAAAAATACTTGTAAGCACTTCTAGAGCTCCTCCTACCATAGTCTTGAAGATCCATGGACCTAGTCTCCATTCCCAAGTGGCCATACAGAACCAATTGTGGGAAGTGAAGTTAGGTCCACATCTTTGCTCCTTGGTCAAAACTGGACAGCAAACTGTCCAAAATAAAAAGAATTTACAAACTACAAAACAAAACAACTACAAATGAAAATAACTATTGAAAAAGCTTTGTAACATGCACAAAAATGGATTCCACTAGTCACAGTCTTAATTTCAGTCCATGCACAATAAAAAAACACCAAAATCCTTCAAATTTGCTGTCTTCACATTCAAAGCTCTTGGTTCCAATATAAAAAACTGTACAATCTCCTCTCTACCCTCAAATTAGGGTTTTTTCCACCTTATATCCTTCCCACACAAATTTATCACTCCTTCTATGGGTTCAAAAACCATTAGAACATCAAAACCCTCTAGACAACAAAATGTTGTTAGCAACTTTTAAAAGTTGCTAATGTTGCATAGCAACATTTTACATTATATTTGCAACTTACACTTTTTAAGTGTTTATCCACCAATCTAACCTATCTAACCTTAGATAGACCACCTAGGGTATCCAAGGACCCTAATAACCACCATGACATCACTCTTCCCTTTCATGACATCATCAAGTATAGTCCACTAATCAAGAGCCAAAAAGAGCTATTTTAACCAAACAGAAGCATAAAAAGGAAATCTAATTAAAACACTCTTGGTCAACATGACCTTATGTATTTAAATTTCCCTACAAGAGGGTCTTACACACACACTAGCACACCAAAAATGACAAGAGACCACCAAACTTGCTGGCATCTCAAGGGTGCTCCTACACCATACTACCAAGGTTAAGAACTGATGTCACCTATGGGGACAGGAGCTTAGGATCAATTCCATGCCTCTTAAATTTATTCTCAGCTACCCAAGTAGCCTCAGCCTCTGACATGCCTACCCACTAAATGATATGTTCTGTATAAGTGCCCTTTCTAGTCTTTTTCTTCACCCGAGAGTCTAAAATCTTCACTGCCCTTGGTGTTGGTGTAGGGGTAATCTGAACATTTGCTGCTATGTCCTTACCATATAACTATAGTTAAGTAACATATTGGTGTAGGTACCTTATAGGGGACTAAATCTTGCACATTGAAAATAGGAGAGATTGCCAAATATGTTGGCAAGTCAAGTTTATAGGCATTTTGCCCATACTTTGCAAGAATCTTGCAAGGACAAATCCTCCTCATCTGTAGTTTGGTGGGGACTCCCTTTTGCAACTTGGACTTATTGAGATGCACCATCACAAGGTCACCCACAACAAACTGAAGATCTTTTCTTCCTTCATCAACTCTAGCTTTTAATTTTTGTGTAGCCTCTTGGAGCTGCTTCATTACTTGCTCATGAACTTCCTTCATGGATTGAGAAAAATCATCTGCATATGCACTCCTTCCTTCTGCATTTTCCAAGTTTCTCAACTCCAACATACCTCTAGGGTGTATCCCTTAAACTATTTCAAAGGGGTTTTTGTCTGTTGTCCTATTGGCACTATCATTGTAGGCATATTCAACCTGTGGTAACATCTGATCCCACATCACTCCATACTCCTTTGTCAAGCACCTAAGTAGATTTCCCAGTACTCTATTGATCACTTCAGTCTAACCATCTGTCTGGGGATGGTAGGCTGACCGAAATGACAAATTGGTTCCCAACCTTGACCACGAGGTCTTCCAAAAATGACCCATGAATTTTACATCTCTGTCAAATACTATGCTGATGGGTAAACCATGAATACTTACCACTTCTTTAAAGAAAAAATGAGCAATATGGCTGGCATCATGGGTGGTTTTTCAAGAAATGAAATGACTCATCTTGCTAAACCTATCTACCACCACAAATATATTATCTAAACCAGTCTTAGTTCTAGGCATCCCAACAATAAAATCCATACTGATACATTCCAAAGGCCTATTAGGAATGGGCAAAGGCTGATACAAACCTACATTAGATGATATACCCTTGGATTTTTGGCAAACCAAACATTGCTCCACATACTTCTTGATGTCCTACTACATCCTAGGCTAATAATAGAGCCTTTGCACTAATTCTAGTGTCTTATTCAGGCCAAAATGCCCACTTAAGCTACCATTGTGCTTTTCTTGAATAACATTCTCCCTCATAGATCCCTTGGGAACACATAGCTTCCCTTCTCTAAACAAGAGATCATTATGAATTGTATAGTCTGCAAATTGACTATGGAAATGGTTCTTGAAGTCTTTACATACCTTGTATGATTCTGAGAAGTCCTCATCACCTTTATAAAGCTCCTTGAAGCTTTCTATGCCTATACTTTGCAGCTGCACTTCTTGGACTGTCTAGAGTCTCCTACTCAAATCATCAGCCACTTTATTCATCTTCCCTTTCTTGTGTTTGATGGTGACGGTATAGGCCTACAAATATTCCATCCACTTAATGTGTTTGTTGCTCAACTTCTCCTGAGAATCGATAAAACTCAAAGCTTTGTTATAAGTATAAACTACAAATTCCTTGGGCAACAAATAGTGCCTCCATTTTCTCAAAGCTTGCACCAATGCATATAACTCTAGATCATAAGAAGAGTACCTCTTCTTAGTCTCATTCAACTTATCACTGTAAAATGCCACTGGCCTATTCTCTTGATTCAATACTGCCCCAACAGCTATACCACTTGCATCACATTCAACGGTAAACAACTTATCAAAATCAGGCAAAACCAAAATAGGTTGTGTTTCCACTCTCTTCTTAAATACTTCAAAACCTTTACCATCCTTTGGAGTCCACTTGAATTTAGTTTTCACTCCACCTTTTATTTTTTCTAAGACTGGTGCACATATTTCACTAAAGCCTCTAATGAACTTCCTATAAAATTGTGCAAGTCCATGGAAACTTCTTACCTCAAAATTGCATGTAGGGGTAGGCCAATTCAAGATTGCCTCAACCTTGTTAGGATCCATCTTCAAGGTTCCTTGTGATACCACAAAACCAAGATAGATCAACTCCTATTTCATAAATTCACACCTTTCCAAGTTAATGGACAACTTCTCCTCATGAAGTTTCTTCATCACAATCTGCAAACGTTGGAGATGTTCCTCCTTTGTCTTACTAAAAATGAGGATGTCATCTAGGTACACAACTACAAATCTACCTATGTAGTCTTTCAACACCTAATTCATTAACCTCATAAAGGTTCTTGGAGCATTGCTAAGCCCAAAGGGCATGACCAACCATTCATAGAGCCCTTCTGTTGTCTTGAATGTTGTCTTCCATTCATCCCCCTCCTTAATTCTGATTTGGTGGTACCCACTCTTCAAATCCAACTTAGTGTAGTACCTTGCTCCTCCCAAACAATCCATAAGATCTTCAATCCTAGGAATGGGAAACCGGTATCTCACAATGATCCTATTAATTTCTCTTGATTCTATACAAAGCCTCCACTTGCCTCCCTTCTTTGATGCTAGAACCACTGGTACTACACATGGACTAATGCTTTGCCTAATAAGACCCTGGTCCAAAAGTTCTTGGACTTGTTTAGCTATCTCCTTGTTTTAATCAGGAGTCACCTTGTATGCTTCCTTGTTTGGTAGAGATTCTCTAGGTATGAAGTCAATATGATGACTTATGTCTCTTGGAGGTGGTAACATTGCTGGTGTCCCATCACTAACTATGTCTTTGAACTCTTTCAACAACTCTTGCACTTCCCTTGGCAATGATGTTTGTTCCATCTTCTTCTCTTCACTAGGCTTAAGCATGATAGCATAGTGTTTTCCTCCTTCACTCTTTACTATCTACAAATACTCTTTACCTCCTTGCAATAAGACATTAGACTCAGTTGATGTAGACCCCTCATCATCCATAAGTGACTGAATTTTATAGGTGACCCCATCCTTCTTGAAAGAATAGGAATTTTTCTCTCCATCATGAATTGTCTACCTATCAAACTGCCATGGCCTACCTAAGAGTAGGTGGCATGCATCAATTGGGAGTACATCACACAATATTCTATCCACATACTTCCCTATTGAAAAATTCACCCATGCTTTCTCATTACTAAGAACATGCTGACCCTTATTCAACCATGTTACTCGGTATGGATTTGTATGGAGTATTTTTGTCAATCCTAACTTGTTGACTGCCTCCTTTGAGATAATGTTATCAGTGGACCCTGAGTCTATAATCATCTTGCAAACTTTCCCAAGAATCTTGCACTTTACTCTGAATAGTGCCCTCCTTTGCTTGGCTTCTTCTTTGACCGGTTCTTTAATGAGTATTCTCCTAATCATAAGATTCTCCCCACTTTCTGAATTAAGGTTGATTTTAGGGGCTTTACCACTATTATTATCCTCTTGAGAAATATAATTTACTATTTTCTCACCATGTGAGCTAGAAGCTTTCTCTGGGCATCTATAGGCTAGATGGCCTAGTTTATTGTAATGAGAACACTTCATGTTTGCAAAGTGTGAGGCTCTGCCTGAACCTCCAAACTTGCCTCTTCCACCACCTTTGAATCCTCTTCCTCTACTTATGCTACCTCTACCACTGGTCTCATTGACTATCTCAGTCAATTTAGCTTCACCTTGGGACCTATAGTCACTACCTTTTCCTCCAAAGCTGCCTCTTCCTCTATTTTCTTTACCTCTACCTCTTCCTCTTGAGGCCTAATCATGCTTCCTCTTACTATTTTCTTCTATCTTAAGAGCCATTTGATAGCACTGTCTCACACTTGTTAAAGTAGCAAGACTGATTTCCTCTTGTATGGACCACTTTAGCCCATTTTGATATCTAGCCAATCTAATGCTTTCATCCTCCACTATCTTGGACCTTAAGCATAACTTCTGAAACTCCTCTATATATGCTTGGACTTCAAGGTCTTTTTGTCTGAGGTTTTGTCTCT